>RJWM01008841.1:0-71006 GCA_004363535.1 Dasyprocta punctata
TGGGTGTGAGGTGGCACCTCATTGTGATTTCATTTTGCATTGTTCTGATGGTTAATGATTTTGCGCATCTTGTCTTAAACTCATTGTCTATTTGTATTTATCTTTGGAGAAATGTCCATTTGAGTCAAAGGCCCATTTTAATTGAATTATTTGATTTTTCATTGTTGTTGAGCTGTAGGTGTTTTTCATATTTTCTGGATATTAACACCTTGTTATGTAAATATGATTTACAAATATTTTCTCCCATCCCATACATTGTATTTCACTGCTAGGTCATTTGATACACAAGAGTTTATTAGTTTGATATAGTCCATTTTTTTGCACTGATTTCCTGTAATTTTAATATAATATCCAATAAACCATTTCCAAGTCCTATATTATGAAACTTCCCCTATGTTTTCTTCTAGGGTTTTATTGTTTTGGCTGTTACATCAAGGAACTTACCCTTACTTGTAAATGGTATAAAATAAGGCACTGACTTCATTTTTTTGTATATGGATATGCAGTTTTCCCATCATTTGTTGAAGAGAATGACTTTTCCTCATTAAATGGTTTTTAGACCCTTGTCATAATCACTTGATCTCACAAAAGGGTTTATTTATGGACTCTGCAGTCTATTCCTGTGATCTATTTGCTAGTCTTATTTTTAAAATATAAAATCTATCAAACAAACAATATTGTTAGCAAATAGGATTGGAGCAATAAAGAATATTAAGTCAGAAGCTGGTACTAAACTGCCCAAAACTCTGTTCTGGCCATGGAATTACAGATACACAATCAGATATTATTGGTAAGGGGAACAGAATTACTGGAATAATAGTGTTTCTCCAATGCATAATAATGTGAGAAGAAAGTCTCAAAATTTTATAATTGACTAACTTTAAATAATTAACTATTTAAAATACCTAGTGTTTTTCATTGGCAATGAGCATTTATTACATATAATAACATCAGATCACAGTACAAGATCAAAAATTGTTCTAATTTAGTTCTGGGGCAAGAAAGCTAAGCTTTTGCTCTGAATAAAAAAAAATTAAAGAATAGGCTTCAAATAAGCAAGCCACATTGGTTTGCTAATCCCCTGGAGCATGTTTTTTTGTTTAAAATAACAACAGCAACAAAAATAAAACAAAAAAGAAGATAATATCTAGAAAGACTTTCAAGGACTTTGTTCTAATTAATCACCCTATATCTTAGTTACTCTTCTCATTGCTGAGACAAAATACCTGATATCCAAAATTAAAGGAGGAAAGGTTTATTGTAGCTCACAGTTTGTAGAAGTTTCAGTTCACAGTGAGCTGGCTCCAAGGCTGGGTGGCTTCACAGAGGAGAAACAGTTCATGGCGGGCTGAAGGCGCTAAGGCAGCAGCAGCAGCAGCCTGCCTCTCCATGTTATCCTTTCCAGGCTCCCTGCTGTTTAGGTGGTGTCACCCCAGAGTGGGCCTTCCTATTATTCACACCCAGAACTATGCCAAACCAATCAGAGGGCTAATTTAGTAATTATGCACCTTTAATCCCAGCATCACACACCCTAGATCCAGCCACCTCTGAGAAGCCCCACCGATGACTGCATGAGGTTTTCTGGGGGCATCTAGATGAGTCATAACACCTTGTGTCCATTGAGTCTTTTGCTCATCAGGAGGAATCCTGAAATCACACTTTGGTGAGTTTTTTGCTACTGTTGTTATTGTTTGTTTTATTGGCTCCTTAATCTCATACAGGCTTCATTATCCATTATACTAGCTTTACATTCACTGTGTGTGAGAAAATTCCTGGAATTTTGAAAAGTAATCTTTTTGCAATACATTTTTGTCCGAGCCAGGAATGGTGGTACATGCCTGTAATCCCAGCATTCGGGAGACTAAGGCAGGAGGATCACCATGAGTTTGAGACCAGCCTAGGCTACAAAGTGAGCTCAAGGCCAGCCTGAACTGCATAGTGAGACTCTGTCTCAAAAAGACAAAAGAATACACATTTTTACTGACCAGTTTGCAAAATAAATCATTATCTATTAAATTTGAAGAAATTTTGTCACAAAGAAGAAATGAATGTCCTTTGGATAATGATTCTAAAATATCAATTACAAGTCAGGACTTGGGAAAGGACTCAAGTGTTTTAGAAAATTTCATTATTTGAGTGCTTTTAATAAACCAAGTCTTCCATAATTTACCTTATAGAGTCAAGTTTTCTTATTCTCTTTTGCCATCTGGTATAACAGATCACTTCTACTTCAAGATAAATTTTTCTCTGTTTTATTCACATGGAAGTACTTTCTGTTCTTCAAGTAACTACATTTTTACTCTTTGAAAGCTGATGTTCTACAGTAAAGAGCTTAAAGTAGATTTAGTTGCTGTTATAATAACAAAAACACTATACTGCTCTCCTCCAGAATTTAAAGGAAGAAAAGAGAAGTGTGATGGTCTAATGCCTCTCTTAGATTATCATCAATGGACAGATTCTGGATAATCATCCTTCTGTTTTTAGTCAAGATTGAACATAAATTTTTCTGTTGCTATTGTACTTGTGACATCTCAAATGTCCTTTACCGCAAGTGTCTTGAATATTTCTTCAGGTCTATTTTCAGCTTCCCTTTGTTTACAATTTGAACATTTTTCAATTTTTCCCCTAAAATAATGTTTCCTTAAAGTTCACTATTGTAGCCAAATTTATTTTATTGCTATTTTAAGGTAACTTTTAAATCTTCTATATTATTGGGTGATTTGATATTTTCTTTCCCATCTTTCTACTTATTAAGCTTTTTCCCTGAGAGGCACTGAGTAGCTGAATTGAAAGACTATCAAGCATGAAACAAAATATTCAATTTCATAATAATTTTCTGCCTATATTCTGAAAGTTTAGGAAAATCCTTAATTAGCTCTAGAACAGAATTTGGGGACTAGAATTTTTAATTCATTCTACATTCTAGAAAGCTTATCATATGCCTGTTATTTTCCTGGAAAAAAAGCAATATAAAACAAAACAAAAACCTGTATAAGGAATAGCTCATTTAGAAGGTGAGGGAAAGACAAAAAGAAAAATAGGATATGTTTCAAAAGGTTACATCTTTGAGAAGGACTCTCTTGGAATTAGGATCATTTTTTGAGACTTTGGTGGGCCAATTAAGGAAGAGTACTCACTGTTTGGTATTTTGTCTCCCAAATTTTTCATATTTCCTCTTAATGATAGATTAGGACATGTCAGACCCTAACATGATTAGTCCAAGTCAATTGTTCTTTTTCCATTTATCAAGAAAACTGCGAAGATTAGAATTATAGTGTGTCTTAAAAGGAAACCGAAGCTCTTCTAGAACAAGGAAGAGATAGCGACAAGAACAAAACCATAACACGCAAGGGGAGAAAGGTGACTACGGTCAGTCTACAATGTGAGGTTTTGATAGGTATTTGAAAGGGCCACACAGCAACCTGATAATCCTTGACTTCTAAATATGGACAAAACAAAATAACCTTTCACGAATTAACAAATAAAAGGGAGCTTTCATGAAGGTTTTGTGATTGATCGCTAGACCTACTCCTAAACAATTGACTGCTGTTCTAATGGACCTCCAAAGGTTAATCCTTAAAGTTGACTTCATTGAATTGGAGACTTATCAAGCCTATGTTTCCACATGTCCCATGTGGAATACTCCCTTCTATACTCCATGGAAACAAGAAAAGTCAGACAAAGAAAGACACATGAAACGAGACTTTGTGCATCTAGACACACAGCAGAAAAAGCAAGGTCAGAAACAGGAGACTAAGTAGGTGAATAGTTTAAAAACTATCAAATGGTATACTTCCAAAACAAAAGGTCTACTTATCTTGAACAAAGTCCCAGGTCTAATTATTTACTGTAGGGTGTATCTTTAAACCAAAAGGTCTAATGGCTTTGCACAAAAACTTAACTCTAGTCAAAGAGCTGTTGGTTACAAATCCTAGAATAACAAGATAAATTCAACAGTAAGAACTCAGTGAAAATAACCAGAGAACAGATTATTATTGAGCCCCCTCACTTGGCAGCATTTCTGAAGGACATATGGGGTCTTGGCACAAGATACCACATGTGTGCACCTGTTGGCCTAATGGGCTCCTGGAATGCTGCCAACTGAGAGCCTTCAAAACAGTCTCCGTGGAGCTTCCATAATTGTCAAAACACCATTTCTTCAATATCTAAAATAAAAATACAAAGCTAACTTATTGCTTGTTAGAATGAAAGATGTGAGTTAGGCACAGTCTTTCCAAACAGAATAAACAGCTGATGTTACAGTGTTTTGGGAAACACAGAATTTGGGGATCCGTTGGCTCTCATAAATGTGAGTAGGCTGACATCATCTGTAGAAGTATGGTTATGAGGGTGAGACTCCTTTTGCTTGGGTGATACAGATGTGATTATTGGAGTAAGTCTGTGTCCGATCTGCTGACTTTCAGAAGTGAGAAATTGATGAGTGAGCCTTGAAAATTGTGTTTACTGAGACCCACGTTGTTGTTTGATTGAACAGGTTTAAAACCAGTTATAGTACCTACTTGCTATCATGGCTTAAGAATAATGTCTTTTCCTGTACTGTAAAAACTTTTTTTAATTCTGAAGTTCAAGAATGAAATAAAAGAGGAAAGAAAAAGTAAGAGACAGACAGACAGAGAGAGAGATTGCAAACTACATATGGTATAGCTTTGTCAAACTTGGCAAAATTTATTGCTAAATAACCAGTTCAGACTGGTTAGATGGTAAAGTCTTTTGTGTGAGCAAGAACCCTGTTGTAGTATGTATACTTGAACCAGTGAAAGAAAAAAAAGAACACTTCTGCAATTGCTGTAATTGAAATCACTACCTGTTTAGGTAATTTCAAAGTTTTATTCCCTGATGGCATTAACTCTTGTACAAAGTATTCCTTTTTAAGAAATATATTTGTGAAATATATGTAAATTTTGTGAGGAGGTGTTTTATATTCTGCTTCTACATTCCTTTGCTTTTCTTTCTTTATTTTATCATTATAATAGGTTTGTCTCCAAAGAACTCCATAGTCAATACTGTAAACCATGCCTGGTTTTAATTTATTTTATTTTATTTCTTGGTACCAGGGATTGAACTCACAATGTCATGCCTGCCAGCAGGTGCTTAGGCCACTGAGCTAAATTCCCAGCCCGCCATGTCTAGTTTTAAATTATTATATCCTTTTCACTTCCAAGGCAACTAGTTACATTATTATTTCTAACAACAAAGTAAAAACTCCATCATAAATTTTACAAAAGTAACTCTAAATTTATTTTTGGAAAAGAAGTCAAAGAAAAAGTTATGATCAATATGATTAACAACTTGCTATCTAGATGCACACAGACTTAGGTTTAAATCCTGTCTCCTCCACATACAAATTGTGTGACCTGGGGCAAATTCTCAGGTTCTCCAGAATTCTGTGTTCTCACCTGTCAAATGGCAATAAATAAATAATATCTATTTTATATGGCTATACAGAAGATTAAAAGCAATAAATTGTATGGAGAGTTTAGCATAGCTCTTGCCACTTGGTAGTTAGCTAATAAAGGATGCATCGTTTTCATACCGTATAGAAAATAGTATGAAGGGACTTTATGCTAAAATACATTATTTAGAGCCGGGCGTGGTGGCACATGCTTTTAATCCCAGCACTTGGGAGGCTGAGGTAGGAGGAGTATTGTGAGTTCCAGGCCGGCTTGGGCTACAACACGAGCACAAGGCCAACCTGAGCTACATAGTGCGATCCTGTCTCAAAAAATTAGGGCCGGGAGTTTGGCTCAGTGGCTTAAGTGCCTGCCTGGCAGGTGTGAGGTTGTGAGTTTGATCTGCAGTGCCACAAAAAATAAATAAATAAATAAAATTAAATACATCATTTATGTGTTTTTCTCCATTGTTTCAATATTTTTCTCCATAAACGAAAATTATTTTTAAATTTTTGAGACTTTTCTCTAACATTTATAATACAAAAAATCTACTTAGCTCTTCACAGCCTTTTTTTTTTTAAATGGTACCAGGGTTCAAACTCATGACCTCACTCTTGCCAGGCAAGCACTTATGCCACTGAGCTAAATCCCTGGCTCTTCACAGCCGTATGTTGGTAAAGATGTTGAGACAAAAAACTAAGACCTCCTGTGAGTCGGCACCAAGTGCAGGCTGACTGGGGGAGAGCCAGACGACCGCTGTCTCCTGTGAGTCCGTGTGCAGGAGAGAATTAGAAGTTAACAAGAAGCTAAGACTTTCTGAGAATTGGCATCATGCTCTGGCTGACTGGGGGAGAGCCAGACACCAGCCCCTTCTGACACGCAGACAGGGAGACAAAAAGAATCAACGACCCCCTACCCTATCCTGTAAGTGACTGTCTGAGCCAGAGAAACACAGGCTGTGATGATAGCTAATGAGGTAAAATACAGCTTTATGCCGCCCGGGTGTGGTGGCGCACGCCTTTAATCCCAGCACTCGGGAGGCTGAGGTAGGTGGAGCGTTGTGAGTTCGAGGCCGGTTTGAGCTACAACGCGAGCACAAGGCCAGCCTGAGCTACATAGTGCGACCCTGCCTCAAAAAACTAGGACTGGGAGTTTGGCTCAGTGGCTTATGTGTCTGTCTGGCAGGCGCAAGGCTGTGAGTTCAATCCCCAGTGCCACAAAAAAAAAAAAAAAAAAAAATACAGCTTTATGCTTGAAGTGTTTACTGCTGCACTGACTTTGCCAGCCTAAAGCTGGTAGTCCAATTATCTATTAAGAGGATAACAACATGCAGTGTAGCATATATGGGTGATCTTCTTCTGAAGGTGGTGGCCATTGTTAATTCCCTATTATCTTGTTTTGAAATCCTGTATCATTCTCATTGTTTTGTTTTGTTGGGTTTTAGTCTGTTTTATCTTGTTTGATTTTATTATATCTGATGGCATGGACAGCTATTTCAAAGATAACAAGATATATTATGGTAGCTCTCTTGGATTTACTATTGTCTTGAAGTTCTGTATTGCATTCATTATTCTGTTTTCATTGGTTCTATTCCGTTCTGTTTTGTTTGATTTTACTATGTCCGTAGGTATGGGCAGCTGTTTTGAAGACAATGAGAGGCATTATGGTAACCATTGTTGATTTCCTACTATCTTGTTTTGAAATTCTGTGTCACTTACACTGTCTTATTTGGACTGACTCTATTCTGTTTTATTTTGCTTGGTTTTATTCTCTTTAAAATAAAACTTTTAAAAATTTAAAAAATAAAGATATTGAGATGTTAAGGGTCAAAACACTTCATCTGAATAAGGCAATAAATATGGAAATATGAGGTCAGCAAAATGTGAACTCACTAAGTATGGCCAAAGTACCCAAGGAAGATAGTAATCTATATTCCTGAAGAATTTTCACTCCATCAACACTCAGTCTGAAATGACATAATACATGAAACCACAGACCACTGAAGCAGCATAAAGGGAAGCATTCCTTTGGGACAGGATCTTCTGAATTTTACAAATTGCTCAAATTTGAAGAGACAGAGAAGGACCACAAAGGGACACACCGTATTTTTTTAAGCGTATGGCCCATACCATTACACATGGGGAAAACAAAAAGTCCTGAACAACAATTTTCCTACTAGGGAAGATATTGTTCCCCATTCCCCTTTTTCTTTTTACATTACAAATGATGATGCCATTGACATTTTATTTTTACAGAGTTTTTCTTCTAGAGAAGTAGTGTACTACAATGATAACAAGCCCAGAACCTGGAGCCACACAATCTAGCTTCGAATTCCAGTTTAGACATTGACCATCCCTGTGATTTTAAATACTTTGCGAAACTTCAGGTACCTCAGTTTCCTCATCTGTAGAATAGATATAATGAAAGTTCCCACTTTGGGCCCGGGGTTTAGCTCAGTGGCACAAGTGCCTGCTTGGCAAGCTCAAGGTCATGAGTTCGATCCCCAGTACCAAAAAAAGAAAAAAGAATTTCCTCCTGAAAGTGCCTACTTCACCTGCCTGCTGTAAAGATTAAATCAGTTCATACATATAAATATACATGTTTGTGGGGTGTGTGTGTGTCT
This sequence comes from Dasyprocta punctata, assembly GCA_004363535.1. Taxonomy (NCBI): domain Eukaryota; kingdom Metazoa; phylum Chordata; class Mammalia; order Rodentia; family Dasyproctidae; genus Dasyprocta; species Dasyprocta punctata. Next base: position 8,035 of record RJWM01008841.1, read on the forward strand.
GTATCATATATATCAGAAAACTTTCCTGGAACAAAGTAAGTGTTCTAGGTGGTAGCTACTGTACTATCAATATTGAAATTTCAACTTAGGATAAATCCTCAATTGCCAAAGGGCATTTACATTTTTATGCTCAATATTTAGCACGGTTACTTTTTCAAAAATACTGTATTCCATCAATTTATACTGACAGTAGCAATGCCTAATTACTTATCTTTCCACAGAATCATTCATAGTTTTATGTTTTTCTTATACTTTTAAATTTGTTAAGCAGGAGACATTACCTTATTATTGCTTTTAATGTGAAATTATTTGATTGATACTGAAAGCACACTATAAAGTCATGCTTTTTTCCCTTTTTTTTTTTTTTTTTTTTTTTTTTTTTTTTTTTTTTTTTTTGAATGCTGTTAGTATTCTTTCATGTGCTAGGGGGTTTGGTGTTAAGCTTTTACTTTGACTAAAGACCAACATATTTCAAATTTCATTACTTCATCTGTCAAATTTACTACAAGAAATGTCCTAGTCTCGTGTTTTGTTTTTTATGTACTTTTATGTTTTTTTGTTTTTTACACATTTTAAATGTTTATATATCCATGTATATTCATCTTACAATTTTTCATTTCTGTTTGCGCTCTCTTTTCCTCTTACTTTCTTACATTTGATTCATTAAAATTTAACTGACTATAGTCTACTCCTAGAAGCCAGAGACTGTTAGTCATCATTGTATCTGTGCGCCTAGCCCAGTCCCAGCACGTAATGAATCAATAAATATTTGTGGAATGAGTAAGTAAAGGATAAGTGAATTGGCCCCTAGTAGTCCGCAGACCACACACATGTGGGGTTACAGAATAAAGTCACCTTTATTTTAACAGCCAAATTGTAAAAACTATGTACCTGCACGTTATAGGTTATAAGACACTATTTCTTCCTTAGGATTTCCTCCCATAGGTCTCTTACACGTTTCACTAAATCAGCCCTCATGATCCTTTATCACCACTGATTAGCCCAGCCGTACAGTCCTGCCATCTGATAACTGCTGCTCCAGAAGGCCACTCTGCCCTATCAGTTTCTCTCCAAACACGGACTGTGATCCCTCCCTTAACTCTCCAAAGCACAACTACAGCAAGAATAAAACAGTATAGGTTCCAACAACTAACTGGAAGGAGTTATTTTTAGAGCAGCCAATAGCCCACTCTCCTCTGCCAACAGAGAATCTCTAAGCATCTCCACACTCTGGAGAACAGGCCCTGAAGGAAAGAGGCCCTCTCTAAATCCGTCCCCTCCTCCATCTGGGGCGGCCAGGAAGATTAACTGAGTTAGACAGATTAAACAATTGGCAGTGGGAACACTCACCCATGCAGAATGCAGTCTAGCTCTTGTGTCTCAAAGTAGTGACAAACCTTATCTGGCCATTTTCCATGTCTCAGTTGGTCCGTTTTAAATAGCACCATGGAAAAGGCACAAATGGTCCAACCAGTACTACTGATTTCCTTTCATATGTTTTTATTTCCAGCACAAAGAGCTCCCTTCTTAGCATGGTCCTGTATGACAACCTCTTATAAGCAATTATTTAGACACACACACACAGACACACTTCCAAAATAAACAGTACTTTGGAAGGGCAGTGCTGGTTAAATCCATATTTCAAAGATACACTTTTCCCTCTTTGTTTTGTTTGTTTGTTTGTTTTTTTGTTTTTGTGGCACCGGGGATCAAACTCACAGCCTCATGCCCACCAGACAGGCACTTAAGCTGCTGAACCAAACTCCCAGCCCTGGTTTTTTGAGGCAGGGTCGCACTGTGTAGCTCAGGCCGGTTTTGCGCTTGCACTATAGCCCAAGCCGGCCTCGAACTCACAACGCACCTCCTACCTCAGCCTCCCGAGTGCTGGGATTAATCAGACCTGCTTTAACTCTTGCTGCTACTGGACAGGGAGATGGGGAGGGAGGCTATGGACAATTTGATTCAAAGACTGCACAAATAAGGACTCATTATCCTTAATTACTTTAGCAAAAGACAAAGTTGGTTTTTTATTTTTTGCTTTTTGAGACAGGGTCTTGCTATGCAGTTCACGTTGGTCTTGAACTCACTTTGTAGCTCAGGCTAGTCTTGAAATTGAAATGATCCTCCTGCCTCAGCCTCCTGAGTGCTGGGATTACAGGCATGTACCATCACGTCTGTCTCAAAATAAAGTATTTTTAAACAAATAATTAGATCAAGATATCATGATGAGGAATAATCCTTGAATTCCAACCCAGATGTTTTTACTACTACCATGTGACCTTGATCAGTTTATCATTTTAGAGTCCTCTTCTATAAAATGAGAGATCTGCATTAGATTTATTGATGCCTTCTAGCTGCGATTCAAAATGAATAATTTATGAGAGAAATTTATAAAATTAATATTAATAAACTTGTCTCATTTCTAAATTGTAAAAAAAAACCCTGTAGAAGCTTCAGGTATAGCTATGTTATCAAAATACGATGCTGGGATAGGATTTTTATGCACTAAACATCAAATAATCTCTCCAATTAAATGCCATTAGTTCAATGACTTCAAAAGATACTTCTACAGTGGAAAACGTTAGGATATCTCCCTAGTCCCTCTGCTTATTCTAGGCACTGCTAGTGTTCCCCTTTCCTCTCCCCGCTATAATTGAACTATAATGTAACCCTTTCTCCTCGCCAGATCTAATCTTTCGTGGTCCAGGTGTGGATACCTCCCAGGTTCAATGAATCCCCACCAGGAATCTGGGTCACAAATAGGAAAAAATATGGAAAGCAAGTTGTTCTCTTGTTGGAGACCGCTACAAAGCAGTTCTGAGCAGGATTTTAAATTTACTAATTGGCATTCTATTTATCTGTGAGCCTGTCCTAGGCCTAGGCCCCTTGCCTGGCAATGGGAGCTGATTCATAGTAAATGAATCTCTATGAATCACTGGTCCTGACCAAGGCCTGTAGTGGCCAATGAGGTCGGAGGTACCTCAAAGGGCAAGGTAAACAAGGTCGCAGTTGAGGACATCTTGGCTCCATAATTAATTATGTTAATAGAGACTGCCCTGCAGGCATCTTACTCTGCAGGGCATCACAGTCCCATCACAAAGGCCATCTTGGAGATAAAATAGTTCTCCATTTCTGGCATTCTTTCCTACTTGGAGATGTCCTTGAAGTGACTCCCAAGTCCTGCTCAGTTCTGGCACCACCCTCAGCACCTCCCTCAGTATCCCCTTTCTTTGTCTATTTGAAAATATATACAGGTGGTCCAGAGAAGCTCTTTGTCTTAGCCCTCATGATAGCTGCAGAGTCAAGAACTCTGCAGGGGCTTTGATCCTCCTGGGGCCCTAAAATCATACCACCTGTCTCATTTATTTAAGCCCTCGCCGTACACTTGTTCAGAAGATTGGGGATCTAGTCCGGGTCCCCGATATTCCCTAATACTTGAAGTTATAAGATGTAAATCTCAGGTGTATGAAACAGCCAACTTCCCCAGGAAAGATGGCCTGCAAAATGAGAAGCAGGCAGAGAGCTGACATTGCTGGCTGTCTCTCTCTACAGTGGGTCGTTCAATTCGTCCTTGATAAATACCCCTAAATACTCTTCCTTTTTTTTTTTTTTTTTTTCCTTCGGCACCAGGGGTCAAATTCACAACCTCGCGCCTGCCAGACAGGTGCTTGAGCCACTGAGCCAAATTCCCTGGCCCTGGTTTTTTGAGACAGGGTTGCGTTATGTAGCTCAGGCCAGCCTTGTGCTCGCATTGTAGCTCAAGCTGGCCTCGAACTCACAACGCTCCTCCTACCTCAGCCACCCGAGTGCTGGGATTAGAGGCGTGCCCACCACGCCCGGCTTCCCTACATACTCTTAATAAGGCCTCTCTTTTTTTGTCCAGTTGATCAGAGTCAATATTTATTGCCTTCTCCCATTTCCACTCCCCAAAATATCTAAAGTAATATAACTTCTCTCTGAATAAAAAGAAAACTTTTAATATCCCCACCAGGAATGACTCCATCTGTCCTAGCCTTTTTGGTCTGTTTGACTTTTGTGTGACTGCCTAGAGTTATCTGTTCACATTTTTCCCTTCTTTCAAAGGAGTACTCTTGAAAGCTTTCCATCTGCTTAACTAGTGTAAAATGTACTTTCTTCAGCTAAAATTGACCTGTATGGCTTAGAGATATTTCCACCTTGATTCTCTTACTTCTAAACCCTCTCCTTCAGGTCCGACACAAAAGTAATCTAGTTCCCTGTTTAAACAAAAATTCAAGAGATACAGATCAGTAAATTATAGATAGATTTCTGTTGCACCTATAAAATGGGACTTAATTTTATATCCTCACATATTGAAGTGAGAGAAAAAAGATGTATGACAGTTTGTAAGAAACTAAAGGGGTACACCTAGAATCATCATAAGTCCTCATAATAGTGACGTGATAGCATCCTGCTTCTTGAGCAATTCAAAGTCTGGTACTATATCCATGTGTAACAAGGCAGTTATGGACTCTGTATATCACAACATACTTCTGAGAAAGAACATGTATTATCTGAGCAAAAATGAACATAAACACAACCAATTTGCAGAGAGAAAAGGGTTAAAGAAGAAAATAGGAAAAGTAATAAGGACATTAATTAATAGCTTATATTTTCCTTTGTTTTGATTTTAAGATCTCTTATAGGCATATATTCAACAATAAAATTTGTTAATGGCTTTGTTGTCTAATTTATGTGAATATATAGTCCCTTAGAAAAACTAGATTCCAAGATTAGAAGCTTTCCTTCTGTTTAGTCCTAAGGGACCATGCTGTGTCTTTTCCCCATAGACAACATAAGCCCTGTGAAATGGTGGCAGAGTTTTAGGCCTTAAAATTCATTTCTCCGACTGTACAATCATCACCGGTATAAGCAAAACAAATCCAAATTACTGCTTCCACTTCAGGCCAACTGAAGAAGAGACAGCTCTCATTTTAGAATTCTCTACATCTTCCCTGACAGGAGCGCTAGGAAAAGCATAACATACGGAATCACAAATTGGTCTTTTGACAAAGTGCCAATCTATTGACTCCTAGAGAAAGAACAGCAGTGAATACTAAGGACAAGACAAAAGTAATAGCTGAGAAATGTAGCTGAAAATTGAACTTAAAGTGGGCGGGCGTGGTGGCGCACACCTTTAATCCCAGCACTCGGGAGGCTGAGGTAGGAGGAGCGTTGTGAGTTCGAGGCCGGCTTGGGCTACAACGTGAACACAAGGCTGGCCTGAGCTACACAGTGCGACCCTGCCTCAAAAAACCAGGGCCGGGAGTTTGGCTCAGTGACTTAAGCACCTGTCTGACAGGCGCGAGGTTGTGAGTTCTAGCCCCGGTACTTGAAAAAAAAAAAAAAGTCGGGGGGACAGTACAGCATACATGTAACTTCAGAGGCCCAAGGAAAAACTTCATAAGGAAATTTTTATTGCTTTAAGATTTTGAATATATACATTTATAATAGAAAGCACCATGGTTTGCTGAAATACATGAGATGCTTAGATATTAAGATTTCAGAATTTTGGGTTCAGAAATTTAAAATTATAAATACATTTTACTGTTGTCTTTGTTTGGTTTCTATCTTCAGGGTTGACTTGGGTTTAATGCTATGCATATAGATTTCTTGACTTTTTAACCTGTAAGTTTTGCCATAACAACTTATGCTTAAACATATCATCCTTTGTGCATAGAATGTACCTGTTTTAGGAAAGCTATCATTTCATTTGTAAATTAATTTTGTGTAAATTTTCATACAAAACATGAGAAATTCCATGATAGTTTACTTGGATCAGTCACATGTAAATTCATGTGGGTTGTAATAAATTTGTAACACTGACACTTAAATTATCAGTGGAATTCAATCTAAATTTAATTAAGTATTTTATTCCAGTTGCTAACCTGCTAAAATTATATACATTGAAATACTTCTTTTAAACTGAAAATTAAAAATGGAGCAATGTCTACAATACCATTTAATAGCTTTTATAAGAAGTGCCAAAAATTCTAGTTTACCCTTTTAAATATATGTTTCTCTATCCTCTTCTGAAAATGACGGTAAAAGCGATGTTTCAAAAGGTCAAAGTCTACGAGCACACAGAACTGAAGAGAGACGACCACAAATAAGGAATCTGAAAGCAGTGGAGATGGAAAATAGATGAAGTGGACACTGGCTTAGAAGAAGAGAAACCTGAAATCGAAGCACCTAATACTAACCTGGATTAACCTGATTCTCTCCAATAACTAGGGAAGGGTTTGGGATTAAGGCGGAGAGGCACAGAGCAGTACTGATACTAGGAGAACCAAGTGAAAAGAACACTGAAGACCTGCCCTACTAAGACAGCTAGCTACGGTTTCATCCTCAGGGAGAGAAAAAGCTTATTTTCTATTAAACCATTCAGGCCCCAGACTTAAAGACTTCAAGCACAGTAAGGGCAAGGATGAGAAAATAGCCTAAAAATAAAGACCTAACCAGAATGAGACATAATGAACCTCCTACTTTGAGTCCCGTCCTATTCCAAGTCCTAGGACACCAGGAATCATGCTTATTCATCTCAATCAGGACATCAGAGGAGCCTTCCAAGGAGACCCACAGGATCCCCTCAACACAAAAGTTGTCTCAGTGCCCTTTACAAAGATGCCAACCTCAAACTTCTAAGAAAATAGTGGAGTGGTAAGGAACAGCTCAGCTTCTGCAAGAGCTGGAACCCAGACAGTGAAGAGCAATGATTTAGGGGAGCAAAGAAGGAGGGAGGTGGATGCCCGGGACCCAGGAAAGCTCTGATAGGAGAATTGGAGCCTACAGAAAAACAGAACACAGCACAGAAAAAGGAAGGGGCAACCTGCACTTCCTTCCCAGCTCCTGATTTGTGGCTCAAGAGAAAGGAAGATTGACGCTACAGAGACAAAGTGAGAGCAGGGGACTCCACAGGCTCTCAGCCAGAAATGTAGCAGTAATGGACCTTGACAAGCCAGGTGTGGTGGTGCACGCCTGTAATCCCAGCACTCAGGAGACTGAGGCAGCAGGATCACTGTGAGTTCAAAGCCAGCCTGGGCTACAAAGTGAGCTCCAGGCCAGCCTGAACTGCATAGGAAAACCCTGTCTCAAGAAAAGACAAAAAAAGAGAAAGAAGAAGAAGAAAAAAAAAAGCTCAATAAGATACTGGCAAACAGAATACAGCAAATCATCTAAAAGATACATGCTATGATCAAGTTGGATTCACTCCAGGATGCGAGGATGGTACAACCTACGCAAATAAATAAATGTCATCCATGAAATAAACAGAAACAGGGACAAAAATCACATGATCATCTCGATAGACACGGAAAAATCATTTTACAAATATCAACATCCATTCATGATAAAAACTCTGAAGAAAATAGGAATAAAAGGTCTTTATTACAATCTGATAAAAGCCATCTATGACAAACCAATAGCCAACATCATCCTAAACAGAGTAGAAGAAAACTTTCCCTTTAACATTAGAAACAAGAGAAGGATGTCTGCTATCCTTCTGCTCAATACAGTTCCTGAAACATTAGCCAGAGCAATTAGACAAGAGAAAGAAATAAAAGGGATATGGATAGGATAGCAAAGGAAGAAGTTAAATTATCATCATGTGCAAATGACACGATCCTCTACATAGAACACCCCAAAATTTCCACCAAAAGACTCCTAGAATTAATAACCAAATTCAGTAGCATAGCAAGTTACAATGTCAGTACTCAAAAATCAGTAGTATTCGTGTATGCCAATATCAAACTCACTAAGATGGAATTTCAGGAAACAATATCTTTCAAAATAGCATCAAGAAAAATGAAATATTTAAGAATTAATCCAACCAAGGAAGTGTAATCCCTCTACAATGAAAACTATAGTACTCTGAAAAGGATATCAGAAAATGGAAAGATATCCCCTGTTCCTGGATAGGCAGAATCAATATAGTGAAACTGGCCATACTTCCAAAGCTATTATACCTACTTAATGCAGTCCCAATCAAAATACCAATAGCATTCTTTACAAAACTAAGAAAACATAGCCGGGCGTGGTGGCACACTCCTTGAATTCGATCCCCGGTGCCGCAAATAAATAAATAAATAAACACTAAGAAAACAACCCTAAAATTCACCTGGAACCAGGAGAGGTCTAGAATAGCAAAAACAATTCTATGCAATAAGGGAATAAGGGTAAAACAGGGGCAACCCACTCCTGGACTTTAAATTGTATATATAAACTGGGCATGGTGGCACACGCCTTTAATCCCAGCACTTGGGAGGCTGAGGTAGGAGGAGCGTTGTGAGTTCAAGGCTGGCTTGGGCTACAACTCAAGCACAAGACCGACCTGAGCTACATAGTGCAACCCTGCCTCAAAAAAACTAGGGTTGGGAGTTTGGCTCAGTGGCTTAAGCACCTGTCTGGCAGGTGCGAGGTTGTGAGTTCAATCCCCGGTGCCACAAAAATAAATAAATAAATAAATTGTATATATATAAAAACAACAGCATGGTATTGGTAAAAATTAGTGGACCAGTGGAAGAGAATAGAGGATGTAGAAACAATTCCAGATGCTCACCTGGCTTATCTTTGACAAATGGGTCAAAGCCTTTTGCTGGAGGAAAGATAGCCTCTTTCACAAATGGTGCAGATCAAACTGGCTTACCACATGCCAAAGATTGAACCTAGACCCATATCTCTCACCCTGCACTAATCTAAAATCAACATGGATAAAAATTCTAAACACTAGAACAGAAACACTTAATGTGATAGAAGATAAAATAAATAAAACTCTTGAAGACAAATACTTTCTGAACAGAACCTCAGTTACACAAGAAATAATACTAAGAATCAACAAATGGGATCATGTCAGAGGGAAGCTCTTCTGCACAGCACAGGAAACCACTGACAGAGTGAAGCAACAACCTACAAAATGGGGGGAAAAATTGCCAGCTACTCTTCAAAGGACTAGTATCTAGAATACATAAAGAACTCAAACAAATTAGATCCCCTATTTTTAAAGACCCTGTCAGAAAAGGAACATCTGAAATAACAGACACTTCTCAGATAAAGACATATAAATGGCCAATAAATACATGAAAAATGTTTCATGTCTCTGAACATTCAAGAAATGCAAATTAAAACAACACTGAGATCCATCTCCCTCCAAAAAGAATGACTATCATCAAGAAATCAAAAAATAACAAATGCTGACAAGACTCTAGGGAAAAAGAAACTCTTCTTTGTTGTTGATGGGAGTGTAAACTGATACAATCACTATGAAGAGCAGTATGGAGAGTCCTCCAAAAACTAAAAATAGCTGGGTGTGTTGGTGCATGCCCATAATACCAGCACGTGGGAGGCTGAGGCAGAAGGATCCCTACGAGTTTGAGGCCAGCCTGGGCTACATAGTGAGTTCAAGACCACTTTAAACTACATAGCGAGTGAGACCCTGTCTCAAACAAAATGAAACAAAACAAAATAAAATAAAACTAGAAATACCTTTTGACTTAACTGATCATCTTCCCAGAATAGTTCAAGAGGTCATACCACAGTAATGTATGCACACTTATGTTAATAGTCACACAATTCATAATAGCTAAATGCTGGAAGCAGTCTGTATGTCCATCAACAGATGAATGGATAAAGAGCGTGCAGTATTTATACACAATGGAGTATTATTCTGCTATAAAGAAGAAAAACCTCAAGCTGTTTGTAGGAAAATAGATGTACTTTGAGGCCATAATGTTAAGTAAAGTAAATCAGCAAGCTTAAATATTGCAGTTTCTCTTACATGAGAAACTCAATATATAAATAAAGTGCAATATAAAAGACAGATACAGGAAAAAAGGGAAAACAATTGTGAAAAAAAATTGTGAAAGGGAAAGAAATTGCAAAAAAGGAAAGAAAACTGGGATAGGGGAAAGGAGGAGAGAAGGGAAAAAATACATATACATAAGATAGCTAAGATAATTGTACCACTCATTCCATCATTTCATTGAAAGGAACGGTTACTGCTTGCACTTTTTGATCAATTCTGCATGCCTGTATCTGGTAATTGAGCAACAACTGAAGACAACAATACACTATATAATAACAACAGTTAATTTCCCATCATCTTGTTTTGAAATTCTGTATTATTTTTATTTTTTTAAATTCTCTGTAAAATAAAGCAAAAGGAAAATATTACCATAATCCAGCCTGGTCAACGTATCTAAAAGTGTACCTTGATTAGTATAACTGTCTTGTGAGTTTTACATGTTCTTTGGCTTATAAGTCTGATTATTAATCTGTATGTATGGTAATTAATTTCATAAGAACTTATACCTGATGCAGACCAAAAAATAAAGAAAAAAAGAGAGGTGAAGAAGAAGGGGAAGAATTGGGGTTGAGTTATGCATATCACACAATGAAGGCAATCATCATGTACTGCAAACATGTGCTAATAAAAATTTTTAAAAATAAAAACAAGGTCAACTATCAAAAATAAGCTCATCTGCCCACAAATTTCTCCATTACAACAGAGCTTCCAATCAGCTTGTCAATGCCTTACTCTTCAGTGTGTCTGAACAGAGAACTGACTCCCCCAGACCCTCAAGGAAAGCCTCCTTAATGCATCGCAGAGAAAAGACAAGAGTTGATGCATTTGGTAGGAGTTAGGGGAGGGTGCACTCAATAGAAGACAACTCTATTTTTAATTTTTTGATTTTATTTATTTATTTACTTTTTTGTTTGTTTGTTTGTTTTGACACAGGGTTTTGCTATGTAGTTCAGGCTGGTCTTGAATTTACTATATAGTCCATGCTGGTCTTAAACTTGTCTCAGTCTCCTGAGTGCTGGAATTACAAGCATGTGATACCATGCCTAGCTATTTTTTAAATATCTGGTCAATGTCCTGCAAGAAATAAGAGAAAACTAACCCTGTCTTTCCCTCACAGGTGCTCCACAAAAGATTTGGATTTGAGATCCCGTTAGATACCATTTTTAATACGTTTTGCCACTTATTTCTGTTTTGTTCGGATTAGACAACATGCGCGATTCATCTTCTTTTTATTTTGGTTTATTTATTTTTTATTTATTTTCTTTTTTTGCGGCACCAGGGATCAAACTCACAGCTTCACACCTGCCAGACAGGTGCTTACGCCACTGAGCCAAACTCCCAGCCCTAGTTTTTTGAGGCAGGGTTGCACTATGTAGCTCAGGCCAGCCTTGCGCTCGAGTTGTAGCCCAAGCCGGCCTCGAACTTACGATGCTCCTCCTACCTCAGCCTCCCAAGTGCTGGGATTAAAGGCATGCGCCACCACGCCCGGCTTCATCTTCTTTGTAGTAGGATGTAACATCAGCACTCAAAACATTTATCAAAACTAAAACAGCACTAAAGAAAATAAGAAGTTTGTGCTCATCCCTTTTGGTAAGGTCACCAGAGGGTCGTTGTCAAGTCCCACAGTGACAAAGAATGAAACCACAGGATGAGGACAGAGGAGGGTGCAAGCAAATTTACTCAGAAGACGTAAAGGCAAGAAAGTGAAAGACAGAAAGGCAAAAATGTGACGCTCTGCCGCCAGGAGGGGTGCTGAGGTGGACACCCACAATGGCCCTCTGTCTAGAGGTTTTCAAGGGATTGAGAAGGGAGCTCAAGCCATTGTGTAAGCCACACCACCTTACCCTGTAAGTGACTACATACCTCCTAGGGTCTAATCTAGGCAGCGCTGACACAGTGAACGTGTAGGGCCCGTGCACCCTTGAGCCAATGCCCTGCCTGACCACGCTCTGGAGAAGTGCTGAACAGTTAGCGGACATCTGACAGATTTTTTTTTTTCCTGAAAGCTCCCTGAAGGACCCTGACTCAGCAGATTCCATTTTGGACTTTTCAACTCCATTTTGGGGCTAATGTCCTTATTCCCTAATAGAATCATAACTCCTGTTGTGGGGAACCACTCCGACTGCTTCAAAGCTCAAGGGCATCTAAAAAGACCTCAGGATGTGACCCTGCTGTCTAGTGCAGGCGCACAGTGGGATGCAGTCATGCAACCATGACTCAGCACAGGTAAACACACGCGCGCTGGGTATGGCACTGTGTAAGAATGTAAATATGGGATAACAACATGTATGAGAATTATACAGTAAAAACGAAGGCAGCTCTTGCTCTTACACTCTTGTGCTCTGCTCTGCTCCAGGCTGCCTGCCATTGTTACTGATGGCTTACACAGGTGTGTTCTTTAACCTGGGGACCTCACCTGCCAGAGTCTCCCTTGGGCCCCCCAAGTGGCCAACACCTGTCTAATTTCTGCTATCGTTATACTATTAATAGTGCTAGAATTGTGCAAGGTGTAGTGGCACATGTCTGTAATCTCAGCACTTGGGAAGCAGAGGCAGAAGGATCATCCCAAATTTGAGGACAGCCTGGCCCACACAGTGAGTTTAAGGCCAGCCTGAACTACACAGTGAGACCTTGTGTCAAAATAATAATAATAATAATAATAATAATCATGTTGCAATTGGCATCATTTTCAAGTCACCTAGCACAAACTATTACTCATTCCAAGTAATAACAATAACTGTAGGCTTCATTGAGTGACAAGTGTTTATAAGCATACTCTAATGAATCCACTCAGCTCAATCCTAGGTGGATACTGCTATTCTTCGCATGATACAGATGAAGAAACGAAGGTCTCCAAATATCTCCTAGATGGCAAAGTCAAGATTTGAACCTAAATGTCCTGGCCTTAAAGCTTTGTTCTTAATTTCCATGTTTACTACTTCTTAAGGAAGAAAATGAAATCAAAGCTTACTGTGAGGATGTAGAAGGAAATTAAATGGCAAATTGGTAATATGTGTACTTGACAAATATGAGTCTCAAATGTTTTATGAGTTAAAATTAAAAATAAACCTAGAAATATTACAGAGGGCACAGAGCTGTTCTCCCAGACAGGACTTCACGCAAGACCTTTACCTTAATAGGGTCACCATTGTCTGAGACCTGTGGCTCCATATTGCTGTTTCAAGAAAATGTACCCAGCAAGGTCAGGGTGACCTGGTAAGACCCTGAACTTAAATGCAGATTTCCATCTCAGGAGCAAATTCTTATCAGTCAAATGAGGGGAGATGTACACATAAAAACAAGAATGTCCGTCAGTGTTCAAATATTACTGGAAGGATTTTCCCCAGGTAATGAGATTTACATAGGAAGCTAAATTGTAATCAGAGATTTGTTTAGTGAACATGGAAACAAAGCCCAGAGTCAGATATTCTTAATGGCCAGTTTCTCTGAGCTAGTAATCCATTCATTTATTCACGCACTCAATACTTACTTATTGAGTCCTTGCTTTATGCCTGGCATTGTGCTTACAGCTGGAGATACAATTACAAGAGAGAAAGCTATGAGAAAGAAAGTTGCAAAAAAGTAAATTACCACTTTAATGGTGCCAACATTTTGGGGAAAGAAACATCAAATGGAGAGTATGATTTTAAATACTGACAAATGTCAAGAACAAAATTAAGCCAGATAAAAAGATGGAGGGTTTGACAGAGAAGTCAAGTTAAATGTAGAAGGGTATTTAAGATCTGAAAAAATAATATATTTAAATATTTGAGATCTGAAGAGGTGAAAGAGCAAACTAGGTTAAGTCCTGCAGGGGGAACACTCCAGCAGAGAAAACAGCAACTGTAAAGAGCCTAAGGCAGAAGGTGCTCAGTGTTTGAGAAACAGTGTAGCCGCAGGCCTGGGAGCCAGTAGGGAACAGGTAGAAGATGAGGTCAGAAAGCAGACCAGGACCAGACTGTGCATAGTTTCAAAGGATCTTAGTCTAAGAGCCATTGGAAATCACTGGGGAGGTTTTGAGTACAGGTGTGTCATACCCAGTTTGGGGGAGGCAAGTCTTGTACTGGAGAGGAAAATTTAAACTTCCCCTTGGGAGTAGAGTTAGTTCCAGATGTTAAACTTGGTAAGAATATGCGAAGAAGTTCAACCTAATGACAGGTAAAAGTGGTGTACACAACCTGAAGGAGACATACACCTCTCCTCATCTTTTCTCCTACGAATGTGGTTGTAAATCACCGCTGACACCTGGAAATCTACACTAAACCATGAGAAAGAAGGTTTATATTAAACATGGAAAAATAGCACTATGCAAATGCCTACATCTCTGCTGATCACGATGTTTCCACCCCACTGTGAGCCACCTATGCTTCTGTGACAGGTAAATCTTTACCTTGGGGTTTTCTGTCACTTGTAGATGAATTTAATCCTAGCACACTTCCTGTTGGGTTTGCCAATGATTAGAAATTTGGAGTGGGACCTAACCCTAAAAGACATTCTTAAGATCACACAACTGTTAGAAATATTACAGTAATATTAAATTTAATTCTGGAGTGGTTGTATCATCATGTGACTTTGATTGGAAGGTCACAACTTGGAAAGTCACTCTACAGACAATGCAAAAGATCCAGCAACAAGGGAGAGGTCGAAGATGATGAAGAGAGAAGGCAAGAGGGAAATCTGGCAAACGCAATGGACTTTATTAATGGGATCTGAGGATCAAGTTCCCCACATCTCTCATAATTCCCTGAAGATTAATCCAGATAGCCCTGGGCATGCTTTTCACTTGTTCCTTTTTACAGCTGAATACTGTTCCTGGACACAGATGTACAGTATGACACTGTATTCACCCACTGAAGACATCTGAGTTGTTTCCGGTTGTGAGTGATCACAGATCAATCTTCTAGAAACATTCACGTGCAGGTATCCTGTGAAAATCAGTTTTCGTTTCTCCAGGATAAATCCTCAAAGGTACAGCTGCTGGGGTAGGTCAAAGGGTAGTCATGTGCTTAGTTGTTTTCTTAATAGCAACATGAGTGCTTCAGTTTCTTGGAATTCTTGCCAAATTTTGTGGATGACACTTAATGTATCTAATGCCAGCCATTCACATAGGTGTGGGAAGATTAGGCATAGTGATTAAATACACATTTATCTAATGGCTAATGATAATAACTTATTTTTAAATATTGAATCAGCCTTGAAACACTAACATAAATCCACTTGGTCATGGAGTATATCTCTTTTAAATATTGCTGAATTGTTTGCTAATATTTTGTTAAGAATTTTTGAGTCCATTTTTATGAGAAATATTGGCCTATGGTTTTCTGCACTTTTCTTTTTTTTGTTTTGTTTTGTTTTGTTTTGCCTGGTTTGGGTATCAGGATAAGAGTGTCAACATAATAAACTGGGAAGTGTTCTCTCTTCTCCTATTTTCTGAAAAAACAGACATTGTTAAAAGGTATAAAAATTTTTTTTTTTTTTTTGGTCTTTTTGAGACAGGGCCTTTTGCTATGCAGTTCAGGCTGACCCTGAGCTCACTCTGTAGCCCAGGCTGGTCTTGGACTCGCAACAATCCTCCTGCCTCAGCCTCCCAAATGCTGGGATTACAGGCGTGCACCACCACGCCTGGCTAGGCACAAATTCTTTAAATGCCTGATGTAGAATCCTCCAGAGAAACCTCAGGGGCCTAGAGATTTCTTTGTAGGAAAATTTTAAATTATGAATTAAATTTTCTGCATATCTATAGGGCTATTCAATTATTTCATGTTGGTTGAGTTATGACAATTCGAATTGCACTATTGTATTTACCCATTTTTTTCTGAATGTCTCTTTTCCTGGTTTCTAAGTTTCCTATATTCCAGATAGGGGGTTCCGTCTTCACTTGGATGGGGCTTTTTGTCTCTGCGGTTGCTATGTCCAGCTTGCTGGTTCTTTAGTTTCAAAATTAGGACATATGAGACAAAAAAGCAACAAAAAACCCAGACAATTAACCATAGTATGTGCTCTCTGTGTCCCTAGTTAGTCTGCTTTCTTTCAACCTTTCAGAGTCTAAAGTTTATTTTATATATAATGTTTAGGGCTTTCAGCTGTATTTAGTGGGAGGAATAAGGAAAATGCCTGCTCCACTCCTCCCAGAAGTGGAAGTCTATGTATATTTCAATCTTTAGAAGGTATTACTAATTAAAGGAACACTGAAGTTAATCCCTCCTCAGTTAATAATAACGCCTTAAATTATTATATTATAAATTAAAGCTTTCTATCTGGGTATGCTTTACAAGAAGAAATACCTAGAGATTATTACACATTTCTGAACACTAAATGTAACTGTCCTCTTTCAACATCTGAATTAAATTCACCTAGATAATTACTTTTTAAAAATCTTTTTCTTAAGGTCAGTCTGAAAATGTTTCAATAAGACAACTCATTAAACTGTCTAGTGTTAAACAATACGAGATTTCTCATGTCTTTCCAGAGGTATAAATAGAAACAATATTTCTCAGAAGTATTCTATTTTAGAAACTTGCCTGTATCTAAAAGATTACTTCATTTATCTTACTGAATTTTTTATACTGATAACAATTACCTATTAAAGATATTTATTTAACAGTTATTGGGTCTCCAGATCTATTTTTTCTCAACATTCATTTCTTCTTCTCAAATATCTAGCTCTCTCTCTCTCTCTCTCTCTCTCTCTATATATATATATATATATATATATATGTATATATATAAATTCTAGTGTTACTTTCATTTATTGTCCTGTAACTGTCTGCCTGGCATTCAGCTAACAGGCTCTTATTTAATTCTGTTCAAAACAAAGAGTGAAGCTCAGAGAGACTGAGTGGAGAAGTGCTCCTAAGTGGTAAAGCCAGCATGAGCAAAACGACCTCTGACTTCAAGCTCTACACTGTTTTGACAGTGCTTCGGCTGATAAAGTAAGCATGCTTTCTTCCTAGGTGAAAGTTTATAAGTTTGTTTTCTTCCTTGAATGTTGTTTTATAACTGCTAACACTCTTTGATTTTTATCTTGATCAATTTTTTTCACCTAAGAAAAAATAATATAGATGTTTCAAATACATTTATAAAAGGTTTTGAAGTTTAAAAAGTGTATTTACTGTTTTTTAATTTCTTTGTATGTCATTTTGAAACACCAACAATTCTTTAAAGTTTCACCACAAGTGTTGTTGTGTTATATTTAGGTATAAAGAGAAAACACCACTGGATAGTTGCTATTATTCATGCAAACTGTGCAAAGAAAAAACAAATGACAGAAAAAAAAAGAAAACTAAAGCAAGCCATGTTTATAAACCCTGGTTAATGGGAAAAATTATTTTTTAAAGAAAGTATTTTTGATTTGACATAGATGATAGAGACAAGAAGACTACATGTGTAAATATCTTTATTCTGCACAGAACTATTTTATTTCAATATTTTTTACTTTCATTAAACTTCATAAAATGATACATAACTTTCCTAAACTCGGCTTTGTATTTATTTATTTATTTATTTATTTTGGTACGGGGGATCAAACTCACAACCTCACAACTGCCCGGCAGGTGCTTAGGCCACTGAGCTAAATCCCCAGCCTAAACTTGCTTTTAAAACATCAGATAATCAAGATCTTTTTCTTTCAAAAGATCATTTAACATATGTAAGACAAATCCTCTTATAAATGCTAATACTTCACTTTTTTGCAGTCATTTAAATTATTTTCAAAACACTAATCAAGTGAATTCTTTATTTACCACTTAGTAGTTCTTTACATTTGTCACTATTTGCTATTCTTTTAGATTTTAAAACTCTTCCTTTTTTTTTTAAGCGTTAGGAAAGTAGAGTCCCTCTTTCGCACTGCAACTTTCAAATACAAAAATAAGCACGGCTCGTTTTTTTGTACAAGTACGTATTCTAGATAAATTTCCCTGCAGACATACTACTACACTTCCATTTAGGAAGGTTCATCTTAAACTGGTTTGCTTAGTAACCTATATACATTCCTATTTGAGGGTTGCTTTTCAGTCTCCGCTACAGTATCTAACAGCTCTCAAATTCACGCTAGAAAATGTTGAAATCACATGTTCTAGTTGTTTGAAACATTTTCCCTTGCCATGCTCAACTTCTCAATGATAAAAATGGTCCTGTAGACTCCAAATTTAAGTTAAAGTAGTTTTTCCTGTAAAATGATTACTATACTAAATGAACTTTAATAGCAGGTTTATTAACGAACTGTCTTAGTAAAATTTAAGAACACTTTCTAGTCTTAGGTACTGTAATTTTATCCAGAATGCGCCTCAAAGTCAACAACTGCCATCTATTTTCAAAACAGAGAGCACTTTCAATGAAGCAAGTTGAAACTACACGCCTTGATCATGTGAGGAATATTATCACTGGCCTCATCACAGTAGGAAAAGATCACCACCTAGGTATGAGAATTTTAAATATTCAGACACAGTAAATTTACATAGCAGAACAATCTGGGTAAAGATTACAACTGGGTTTAAAAATATCTAGCTCTCCCATTTTGAATTGTTTTCAGTTCCAAAAATATGAGCCATTTTAGTTTCTCAGGATGGCTAGTGAAGAAGAGAAAGGTTTGCTATTTCTAACAGGAATTACTTTTGTATAAGAAACACACCTGTAGTCACAAACCCTTTTGAATTTCCTCGTGGTTTCGTGCTCCCTCCATAGCACCCCTCAGTCTATCTGGTACGAAGGAGAGCCATCAGCCCCAGTCTATTCCCCAAAGCCTTGTCTGGTTTTTTCCAGAGAGGTCGAATTGTGTTATTGCGGGGTACGCGGCTTGTCCCTTGAGGGTTATGCTTGGGCACAGTGGATGGGCTGGGGTAGGGTTCACTTCGCGGAGGACCCTGCAAAGGCCCCAGGAGAGCACCCGTGCAGGCCATCTTGCTGTGGGCCGCAGCTCCGGCATCTGCGAGCCCCACGCCCGTCCGGGGCCCGCGGCTGCACGGTCCGGCCACAGAGCGCAGCCGCTGCCGGACTCCAGCTCCCAGGCTCCCAAGCTTCTGCCGAGGAGTTCCCAGCGCCCCCGCGTTGCCAAGGCGACCGCCGCAGAAGGTTCCGGCGGCGGGCCCCGCCCCCCGGCCAATGGGGCCGGCGCTCGCCAGAGCCCAGCGTCTCTTTGTTCCGCAGCCATTTGAGGCCCGGACGGAGGCCGCGCCGCGTCGGCAGAGGGCCCGAGCGCCGGAGGCCTCTGGGATGGTGTGGGATCGGGTAGGTGGCGTGAGGGCGCGCGGCTCCGAGCGCGGGCGGGAGCGGGGGCGAGGCGTTCCGGAGCCGCCCGCCGCGCCCCGAGGACAGGCACCGGGCCGCCCGCGCTCCCGGAGCCGGCCCGGCAGTGTGGAGAGCGGGCACGGCGCGGCGCTGAGCTCGGCAGTGCGGCCGGGCTGCGGGTGCAGGCGGCCGGGTGGCCGGGCGGGCGCGCGGGCGGCTCCCCCGGGATCCGCGGCCGGGGTCCAGACCTCGCTCGGGGCGGGGAAGGGGAAGGTTCGCTGCTCGGAGAGCTCCGCCCGGCCCGGAGACCACGGCGTCTGGGGCCCTTGGGTGCGGCCGGGGGCTGCGCCGATTCGCCTGCTTCCGCCGCCCGCGCTGCCGCACGGCGCCCGCCTTTGTGCGGCTGGGGAGCCCGACTGCCCTCGCCCGCGCGCCCCTCTGCGGGTCGCTTTCTCCCGGCGGTTCTTTCCCTTTGGGGCCTCTTGGCTTCACCGCGTGTTTACCCGATTTCAGGGCTTGCGACTGCGAGTTCTGCGTGGGCTTGTGGTTTCTGCGCTTCGGCCTCCCATCCTGCACAGCTGCCGGGGAGCGGGCCCGCCGTGGCCAGCTGGCTTTGGAATGACATCTTTCCTTTAAAAATGATCGCGTGTTGTTCACCGATTCTAAAAATCAAACGGGATTTTGCAAGGATTTCTCACGGTATAAATCTGTTGTCTTAATCACTGTTATTCTGGTCGGTCATTAGATACAAATGTAGAAACTTGAAGTTGGAGGCTGTCCACTGATTGGTTTTGACAGTTGTGTTAAGAAGCTTAATAAAAGCCCTACTTTGAAACGGCGATGACTTGAAGGATGAGTACTTAAATTATCTCCCTTCCCCAACATACTTTTAAAATGCATGTTTGGTGCAAGAGGTACTGGGAAATAGAGGGTTGTAAAATGGCTGTCCAAATGTGCTCATTTTTTAGGATAATCAAAGTCCTGCTGGATTTAAAGTTTACATGTTATGTCAGAACTTTCCTATTATAGTGGTAAGAAATTGTTTGTAGTGAAAAACAGGGGGATTCTGTTTTCTGCTTTCTCCTTCCCCTGAACCCTGGTTCCTAAAGAATGACTACAGCAAGTTGAAAACTTAAAACTGCAAATGGGAAATACTAGTGTAAAGATACACGTTAAAAAAAAAACAAAAAACAAAACTGCTTGGCATATCAGTGTATAAATACATAGTCGTTTGGCAGAGAATGTCTTTTACTTGATGTAAATAAATTTAAGCCTATTGAAGTGCTGTATTAGTGCTCCATTTTCTTTCTTTTTAGAAGGGCCGTCCACCTCGGATTAGCTTTGATGTGGTTGTGTTTTCAGCGTGGTCAGGAATTATTAAATTCCTCTCACTAAAATAGCCATAAAAGTCTTTTTTCAAACTTATACAACCATTCTAAAAGCTTTTTACCACTGTATATTGTGAGTGGAGTGAGATTTTGGTAAAAATATAATATACTATTCTGGTTGTAAATGTTTCCATCACCAATACTTGTATTCGTTGCTTTTATGACTGTGGTTTTTCATATATAATGTTTTTGGTTTGGGGCTTTTTTTTTTTTTTTTTTTTGAGACAAAGCCTCACTTCCTAGTTTATGTTGGCCTTCAACTCACTGTGTAGCCCAGCACTGACCTGGAACTCGTGGTGATCCTCCTGCCTCAGCCTCCAAGTGCTGGAATTACAGGCATTTCTTATATAATGTTAAAACCTGAACATGAACTGAGTTTTTCTAAAAGCTCTCAGTGATGAAAGTGAAATGTAAACACCCTATGTTTATAAGATTTTCCTTTATTTGTTAACCATGTTCAATTCTGTAAACATTTAAGAAATCTGGTGACAAAGGAAGTCAGACTCAGTGATCTGGAATGACGTAATTTTTTCAAGTACTATATAAACTGATGAGAGCACAGCAGTAAATGGGAGTTACTGGCCATGCGGTAAAAGTTGTTATTATTTCTTCCTGCAGTTGATACTTAAATACATATTGGTGCCAATATGTATTTAAGTATCTTGTTCCTTCCAAAACAATTTGGTTTACTAGCAGAAGGATAAAAAAGCAGAGACAGTCAACCTGATTAATAACAAGGTGTTCAAACGCAATGTAGAACAATACCATGTTCAAAAAGGAAGGATTAGGGAGGGTGAAATTCCCCCAGGTACTGTACTACAGAACTTTTGTGGTCCTTGTCAGCCAGTGCCTTGGTAGATGTCTGGTGAATGCTAGCAGATGAGGGGTCTCCTGGGTTGTAGAGGGATGAGCTTCATAAGGGTAGAGGGATGTTTGCCAAAGTGCTAACTGATTTGTGGTTGGGTAGGTGGGAGTTCGTGTTGGAGGAGGTTACAGAAGCCCAGTATGGTTGGATTGCTCCAAAGACTGCCAAGCAGCTAGGCAGGGTTCTTTGAAGTTAAATCACTTGGTGTAATAAGTAAGAATGTTAATGGTCGAGTGTCTTAATGGTCAAACAAGATACTGAAACAGGAAACAAGCATGCAGTTTGTCTGGGAATTTTCTGGAGTATGTAAAACTTACAGGAATGGTGGCCACATCTTATTCTGCAAAGCACTCGGTTTTGAACTCAGCACTGAAAGAAAGCTGGATGCTGTAAAGACCACAAGGTTTGGATTGATTGATATATGCCTTTTTAATGGTTAAAATTTCTAACAAAGCAAAACTTTGCAATGTAGTATAGAAGTCAGGCACAAAAGCTCTGGAGCTACACTACTTACATTCAAATTTTGGCACCCTCTATAATAACCTTGGGCAAGGGACTTAATCTCACAATGCCTCAATTTTTTTTTTATCTCAATGTTATGAGGATTAGGTGAGTTAATACAATAATCTTTTAGAACTGGGCCTGGCATGTACTGAGTGCTCCATAAATAATTACTGCTGTCCTCATTAATATCATTGTTAATATATATTGTTAATTATTTTAGAAAATTATTTCCTAACTATGATAGGAGAAACCATGAAATAATCAAAATTACTGGTATCAGGACTGCAATAACTAACTATAAGCCCTTTCGTGCATTTCCTTCCAGTATTTTTTTCTGGGTTTTATTTGATTACTACACAGTGGAGTACTCACTGTTTTCTCTTCAGTTTGCACAATTGAGACTTTACTATCAGAATATTTTGGATTCTGCTTTTTCACACCTGCACCGTAAACATTTTCTTATGCTGTTCAATGATTTTGTCAGCTTTTTAATGATGGCATACTGAATTACTCATAATTTCTCTTTTTGTAGTTATAAGAAACACTGCAAAGAACATCCTTGTACATAAAACGATTTCTGCATTTTAGATTCTTTCAGGAAGATAGATTCCTCAAAGTGAAAATATTGGCAAAGTGTGTGATCATCTAAAAGTCATGACCCATATTCCCAAATTGCTTTTACCTAAGGGAAATTTTTTTTTTTTTTTTGTCTTTTTGAGACAGGATTTTACTATGTAGTTCAGGCTGGCCTTGAACTCACTTTGTAGCCCATTCTGGACTTGAACTCACAGTGAGTCTCCTGCCTCAGCCTCCCCTGTGCTGGGATTACAGACGTGTACTACCACGCCTGGCCTACTTAAGAGAATTTAATAATGTTCTAAAAACAAATTGGAGCAAAACAGTATTTATTACCATTATAGATTGGGATAAAAGAGAATGAATTAATATTCTTCCTTGTAATATGTTAGGCATTTGCAGGTAGTTAGCGTACACTGATACTTTTTATGTATGTTATTCTCATTTGCTGTCCCAGCTCTGTGTTATACATGAAAATTACTTCCATTTTACTGGTAGAAGGAAGGATAGATAAATAAGTACTTTGCCCAGGGGGTCTGAGAATTTAAGCTTGGGTCTGAACGTATATCTAACTGAGTGAAAGCATATACTCCTACTTGTACACTTTTGTGTGCTGTATATATACCCTGAATCTCATATATTTAACTGTAGATCATAGACCACATTATTAAGACAGTTAACTGAGCTAGAAATAATGAATGGGTAAGTTCCAAAACTAAACCAGGTGGTCCAAAGGAAAGAATCCTTGCCAAGATGACCTGTAATTGGTAATGAGTACATAAAATTCGATTCTACAATGAATGTAGCAAGTATTTGTGGGTACAGTAGTCTTAGTAATGATCTCAATAGAAGCAGGTGAGAGAAAACCAAATCACCAAATTTGATTAAATTTATTGACTAGGATAAGTTTAAAGACCCATTAAATTGAAAAATGCACTTACTAAAACTCCTGGTAAAGTAAATGAAAGTCATCATGAAGCATTCTAGATAAGGAAAATAAAACTACCACTAAGGTATATACGATTAATGTTTTTGGTTTTGGTTTTGTTTTGGTTTTGGTACCGGGAATGGAACTCAGGGCCTTGTGCTTGCCAGACAGGAACTGCACTGCTGAACTGTATCCCCATCCCAAAGATTAATATACCAAAAAGTTAAAGCAAAGAAAGTTTTACATGTTTGACTTACATTTCACAGTTGACTCTGAAGCCATTAGTAAAATAATTACCCTTGCAGTCCCTATATCCTAGGTGCATAAATCACAACCATTGATGAAAATGTTCATCCCAGAGAATGAAAGTTTCCATTGCTTATACTAAATAAATGCAAATAAATGGTTAGGAATACGTAATGTCCATCAGATTTTACAGAGATGATTTTATAAATCCATGGATTACTTGTTTTCATGAGAAATTGTGTCTTTGAAAAACATTTAATAAACTAAACATTGAAGTAGTCTCTTTTGGTTGGAGTACGGGAAGCCCCTGGAAATGGTGAGAATAAAAGGCTTTGTGACATTTTTCAGTGCTAGGATTCTCTCTTGTCCTCAAGATTATGTACCAGTGGGGAGAGGTGTGTAAGCAAATGAGTGCGTGCGTATAGGTGCAGGTTTTGTGGTGAAGTGTGTGCAGCCCCAAGGAGAGCCAGTCACAGACTCCTTGAAGGGCGTGCGGGAGGGGCAGGAGCGCTGTCTTCTCGGAACACTGAGCAGTTCAGGGACCAGACAGGTCCAGAGCAGGGGTCCACAGATTTCCCGTCAGTGGGTTTTCTCCTCAGTGGCCGTAGTAATTCTGCCTTCATAGTACCACGTGGTGGTAGAGAGTAAGGAGATGGGTGTGGCCAGATTTGACAGTTTGGAAAACACAGCAGAGGGGTTTGGGGAAGAGACCACCTCCCACACCTTGTGTGAGTAGTCCACTCACACCTCTTCCATCAGCCCCTTTCCCGCCCCTTTCCCGTGCCAGAAGTGTTCCTCGGGCTCTGCACACACCTCCATACTGGGAAGTGCCGAGTGCCGGTGATGGTCCTCACCGTTCTTGACCTGTCAGCGGCATTTGACCTAGCCCTTTGCTTCATTTAGCCTTGAAACACGATGCTTTGCTTCCAGGACACTGCACTCCTGATTATCTCTTAGCCCAGTGCTACCTCCTTGTCATTCTTTACCTTTTCACTTGCCTCACGTCTTTAACCTCCCTCCCTGACTTCAGTCTCATATGACAGTTGGCTGTTCAACACCAAGCCAGTGATAGACATCAGACTCAGCAAGTCCCGCACTGAACTCAACTTCCCCTCCAGTGTCTGCTCTGCCCACAGTCTCAACCATTTCTGTAAATCGCAATTTTGCAACTCAAGTCAAAATCCTGGTGTTATTCTTGACTTGAGTTTTTCCTTTCACTCATCAAAACCATTCTTTCAGGACAGTTTGTTTTCTGCATAACCAAGAAATATCCAAGATCCTACAATGTCTCCCTCCATGGTCTGAAAATGTATGTCCTCCCTAAATTCATATGTTGAAATCCTAACTCCCAAGGTCATAGTCCTGGGGGATGGGGACTTTGGGAAGTGATTAGCTCATTGGAGTGGAGTCCTTATGATGGGACTAGTGCTCTTTATGAAAGAGACCCAAGAGAAATTAGCTGGAAGGATCTATGAGCCAGAAAACAGACCCTAGCCAGATTCCCTTCATGCCTTATCATGGACTTTCTATCCTCTAGAATGCAGGGGTCAAAGGATTTCTGGTACGATATTTTTATTTTAGCAGCCTGACTAGATTAAGACGTTCACCTCTCACTCAGTCTTTACCGTGGCCTGTAAAGCTCTCCATGATCTGCCTGACCTACTCCCTGTCCTCCTCACCTCACCAACCTCATTTCCTGTTAGCGCTTTTCCTTCCCTCACTGGGTTTCTACTGTGTTACCTATGGCCTGGCAGGTGCTTTTCCCAAGTAGCCCTTGGCTCAGTGGCATTACTGCCCACTCTTTGCTCAGAGCTACCTTTTTAAAAACCTCTTTTAATACTGTATCATACCCTGTTCACTCATTGCCCCTGCCCCTCTGATCCTGGATTCATCTTTATTTTTTTTGCATACATGCACCACCTTCTAACAAGTTCCATGAGTCCCTGGTGTGGTTTTGTACATCCTGTAAATAAAGAATGGTTTCACTTTTTTGGTTTTTGTTGTTGTTGTTGTTGGTTTTGTTTGTTTGTTTGTTTGTTTTTTTGAGACTGGGGCTCACTATGTAGCCCAGGCCGGCTTTGGCAATCCCCCTGCCTCAGCCTCCTGAGTACTGGGATTAACCAGTGATGTGAGCCACCATGCCCAATTTGGTTTTACATTTCTGAAGGGTTCAAAAACGAAGCAAGGAATATGTTAACACTGTGGACTACAAAATCTAATATATTTACTCTCTGGTTCTTTTTAGAAAAAGTTTGTACTGTATGTTTTATTCTGCTTATTATCTTTTTCTTCCCTCAAGAATGCAAGCTTCAAGAGAATAGTGACTTATTTATTGCTGTATCTGCAGCAGGTGTAGTAGTGCCTAGAATTTAGTAGGCACTCAGTAAATATTTGTTAAGTAAACTCTTTGTAATGGTGCAAACTTGCAAACAGATTAAGTATTCGTCAACAAACTGTACCATAGCTGGTCGCTGTGATGCACACCTGTAATCCCGTCACTCTGGGAGGCTGAGACAGAAGGATCACAAGTGAGAACCCAGCCTGGAAAAATAAAAAGCCTGGGAATATAGTTCAGTGTGGAGGTCCTGGATTCATTCTCCAGTAACCCTCCCACCATCCAAAAAAAGAACTGTATTGAAAGGCAATAGACTTAGCTATGATGGCTATTTCACATGGTTTGCTAGAGAGCAGAAATAAAGTGCTTTCTGTTTCTGTATTTAAATGCACAGAGAAAAGTCCTACAAAGATGTACCAGGGGAATACCTGAGTACAAAGATGTACCAGGTGAATACCTGAGTACCCGTAGGGAGGGAGCGAACCAGGATGAGGAAAGGTAGTTGAAGGGAGCTTGAATTTCATCTGCAATGGTGGGGTTTTTTATTTTTGTTTTTCAACAGTAAACTAGTCACATACTAGCTTTTCATTTAAAGGTTTTTGCCAGGAATTTAGCTCAGTGGCTTAAGCGCCTGCCTGGCAGGTGCAAGGTTGTGAGTTCAATCCCTGGTACCGAAAAAGAAAAAAAAAGATTGTTGTAGAAGGAAGCAAAAGGGAAATGCAAATACATACTCAAGAAAAAACTTAAGCAATGAGAGGAAATAGAGTAATGGGACGGAGAGGGAAGGACGAGGCCATTGCCCTTCTAGAACGTCATAGTTGGCCAGCAATCTGAATAAGGGGAAAAAGGGAGCAGTACAAATACTTAAGGAAAGAGCATGCAGGATGAAGGTCCTTAGGCAGTAACAAGCTTAGCATCATGAGGGACCTGCACAAAACCCAGTGTAATGGGAGCGTAGTGAGTGCAGGGGACTGAGACTGCCAGGAGAGGAGTTCAGAGAAACTCTGGCCCTGCTTAGATGGAGGCTTCCGGGGCATTTGATTTTAAATGTGATGGGAAGCCACTGGAAGGTTTTGGAGGGAGAGTGTGCATGATGAATTGTAGGTTTAATTAGATTGGGTTGTTTTGCTGCTTTGTCTGGGAAACCTATTGTAAGGTCAGCTTCTTAGAGAACCTGTCATCTCCACCTTCCCAGTGCCGGGGCCTGAGTGGTTAGGTGCAGAGTGTATCCTGAGGGTACATTTTGTGGATTGGTGCTGGTTTGGGTGTGGGACAGGAGGGATATCAAGGATGACCCACCAGTATTTTGTCTGAGCAGCTGGCTGGAAACCAGCATCACTGAGTTCTAAAAGGCAGCTGGGCAAGGAAGAGATTCAAGTGGGGTGCAGAAGAGGGGTCAGGAGTTCTGTTTCAGCTAGCAGAGTATGAGCAGCCCATTTAACAAAAGACACTGGTCTGGAATTCAGGTTGCTGTTTCAGACTAGGTCATAATGTAGGTAGAGAGAAGTCTTTAGAGGTAGGGAACCAGCAAAGGCCAGTGTCACAAAGAGCAACCAGTGAGAGAGACAGAAAACGGGGGAAGGGGGAACGCGATGCTACGAGGAGGGGAGGAATTGAGTAGCCGTGGGTGTAGACAGTCAAAGGGAGGTGTTAAAGATATTGTTGTAAAATAATTTTAAACTTAAAGGCAAAACTCATGTATGCATCTTAACTCAGTTCACCAATTTTTAACATTTTGCTAATTTCCCCCCACTATTAATTTTTCGGATCATTTCAAATTAGGCTGCATTGATCTTCACATTTTTATCCCTTAACACTTTAATACTTACATGCTAAAAGCCAAGGCACTTTTATGAAACTGAATAAAATTAGCAAAAATCAGGAAATTTAATTTTTACAGCCTGTATTACAATTTTGTTATTTGTTCCAGTGGCACCTTTATACCTTCCCCTACCCAGGACAGTTTCATTCCAGGATTTTATGTTACACTTCGTTGTCGTGTCTTTTTAGACAGTGAGAAAGATTTTGTTTTTCTTTTTTTTTCTTTTTTTTGCGGCACCAGGGATTGAACTCACAACCTCACGCCTGCCTGACAGGCGCGTAAGCCACTGAGCCAAACTCCCAGCCTGGTTTTTTGAGGCAGGGTCGAACTGTGTAGCTCAGGCCGGCCTTGCGATCCCATTGTAGCCCAACCCGGCCTCGAACTCACAACGCTCCTCCTACCTCAGCCTCCCGAGTACTGGGATTAAAGGCGTGCGCCACCACGCCTGGCTTGTTTCAAGGTAGAACTTTGCCATTTTATCCGTATAACAACTCCCCGAGATATAGGTACTAATTATCTCATTTTATGGATCATAGGGTAAATTACTCTTTCCATGACTGAAAGCCAAGCAGAAGGAGTCTAGGGTTTGCATTTTTAAATACTATTCTGTGATTCATCATATGTAATACAGGGAAAAGTCTGAAATTCTTTATTCAGGGAACATGTAAATCAGATACATAACTCAGAGACAATGGTCCTTATATCATCAAAATGATAATTTAAAATTTTTTAAGCCGGGTGTGGTGGCGCATGCCTTTAATCCCAGCACTTTCGAGGCTGAGGTAGGCGGAGCATTGTGAGTTCAGGGCCAGCTTGGGCTACAACGCGAGCTCAAGGCCGGCCTGAGCTACATAGTGCGACCCTGCCTCAAAAAACTAGGGGTGGGAGTTTGGCTCAGTGGCTTAAGTGCCTGTCTGGCAGGCGTGAGGCTGTGAGTTCGATCCCCAGTGCCACAAAAAAAAAAAAAAATTTTAGACCTGTAATATAATACTTCATAATGATTAATGTATCACCTTGATAAGCATTAGGACAGAAGGGAGAACATGAAAAGTAAAGATATTTAAACTTACATGTAAAAGTTTTTAAATTTTGGCATAAATGATGTTTCAGAGTTACTAGTACTGATTATTTACAAAAGTAAAATAAGAGCCAGGTGTGGTGGTGCACGCCTTTAATCCCAGAACTCGGGAGGCTGAGGCAGGAGGATCCTTGTGAGTTTGAGACCATCCTGGGCTACAAAGTGAGTTCAAGGTCAGCCTGAAATGTAGGGTGAGAGCCTGTCTCAAAAAATAGGGCTGGGAGCTGGGCGTGGTGGCCCACGCCTTTAATCCCAACACTTGGGAGACTGAGGTAGGAGGAGCGTTGTGAGATCGAGGCAGACTTGAGCTACAACGCAAGCACAAAGCCAGCCTGAGCTACACAGTGTGACCCTGCCTCAAAAAACCAGGGCCAGGAGTTTGGCTCAGTGACTTAAGCGCCTGTCTGATAGGCGTGAGGTTGTGAGTTCAATCCCTGGTGCTGCAAAAAAAAAAAAAAAAAAAAAAATAGGACCGGGGATTTAGCTCAGTGGCCTAAGCACCTGTCCGGCAGGCACGGGGTTGTGAGTTTGATCCCCGGTACCAAAAAAAAAAAAAAGTAAAATAAAATTCTTATATTCTTTTGTAGCCCAGGCTGGCTTTGAACTCAGAGATTCTCCTGCCTCAGCCTCCTGAGTACTGGGATTACAGGCATGCACGACTACACCTGGCTCAGTTTTTTTTTTTTTTTTTTTTTGGTCTTTTTGAGACAGTTTCACTATGCAGTTCAGGCTGACCTTGAACTCACTTTGTAGCCCAGGCTGGCCTCAAACTCACAGCAATCTTCCTTCCTCAGCCTCCCAAGTGTTGAGATTACAGGTGTGTGCCACCATGCCTGGCCTCTGGTTTGTTTTTAATAATTGTTTTAGCTCAAAAAGTGCTGTTTATCAAACCTTTATTAGAAAACAAAGAGAATTTAGGAAAAGAGGGTGAATGAACCTTTGAACAAGAATTAGAATGATCAGTTGGGTTTTTGGTTCAATTTATAGTTTTCTGTCACACAGTTTTGAGGTGATAACAAGTAAGGACTTCTGTTGGATAGGAATTTGCTGTAATACAGTTTTCTGTTAACGTTTTCAACCAAAGATTTTTCCTGCTTAAGACAGATGCAGCTTTGTGACTTTCCCCAGGGGCCCACGTATTTGCCGAAAGAATCAAGTGACATGCGGCTCTTACTCGGTAACTTAGTAGTCCCAGGACTACACTTGAACTGTTGAATTGAATGTAGATTTCCCTGAAGAATACGAGGAGCTCAGAGAAGTTTCGTAGCAAACATAAAGAAGAAGTAAGACTTGCTTTTGTATGTGGAGTATGACTATATTCATTACGGTATTTACAGTTAACTGATGTTTTACTTCTGGAAGCTGAGAAAACATGATCATTAGTCGGTTTATAGGTGGGGGTGATTTATATAGGTTTGCCCAGCTGCTATTCTTAAAGCATAGCTCCAACACCCTAACACGCTCATCTTTTTTTTGGACATTATTTTGGTTCTTTATGATCTTCAGTGGGTGACAGTTTGTCCTAGAGCCTCATGAAGTTACAGTGGGCTGCTGTTTGCTCCAAACAGGAGGTGCGAGTTCAAATGTCTGCTTCATCCCCCCCAAATATCAACTATTGCTGGCCTAACTCTGTGCTCAAATAAGTAGAAGATAAACTACTGGAGGCACTGTAAGGTGGGAGTTTTTCTGGAGTCTTACCTTAGACTAGAGAGTAAGCTAAATCAAGAGCGAGGTAAAGCAGTTTAATATTTCATGTAGGAATTTGATGGATAAGCATAAAAGCTGGTAGCAAAATACAAGGATGAGGCATAAAATGGAAAATGCTGTAATAAAAATTCTAGTTTTGTTTTCACGTTACCTCCTAAAATTGGAGCACTTTGCTTTGGTGTTGCTACTTGTTGATCCGGTACACAGCAAGCAGTTTTGATTTATAAAGCAGAATATACGCATCGAAACGCCATTCTTGTACAGGCTAAAGTACTCCGCAGCCAGCACAAAGTTGTGATTAAGGTAAAATTACCTTTTTCTGATTCTGGAAAATACGAACTCTTAAACATCTCAGATATTATTGAATTGATTTCATCAGATGCCTACCTACATAATGAGTTACTGAATTTAAGAAATTTTACTGATTTCCTAGTTTATGCCTGTTGTTCTAGACTTTTTAAATATTTTGAATTTGTAATTTCCAGCTGTAAAATTCCTTATATGCAATCAATATTTGCTTATTGATTTCCTGTCTGGAGTTCCTTCTTGAAGATGTACAGTACTCTTCTAGGAAGGTTTTCATTCCCTATTTTCTAAAGGTCTTAATTTTAAATTATTTAAACAGTTTATAAATTGTTTCCTTAAAGTCGGATTAAAGTAGTACAACATAAATGATTGGTTAGCAAGATGAAAAGTACTAGAACAATGTTCTTTCTCCATTCAATATGTGCCAAGTGACAAATTTAAATTATTTGTAGATGTGCCCATTTATTAAATTTAGAATTTAAATTTAAATTTTCTTATAATGCATTAGTATATACTTTTTCTTAAAATATTTGTGATTTTGATGACTGAGAAAAATAATGTTCAACTTCTTAATACAGATGTCTCAAAAACTACTATAAAAGAGTTACAGAATCTCATTCTGAGCTTAAATTCATTTTCATTTGCTTGTGGCTTTTACATCTTTTGAGATTTCTTAATTTTTTTGATTAAATATATTGTTTGGGTCATTTGCTGATTTTTTTTTTTTTTTTTTCCCTATGTGTTCTTTCAGAATTATGCATTAGTGGGCCGGGGATTTAGCTCAGCAGCATAAGTGCCTGTCTGGCAAGCATGAGGTCGTGAGTTCACTCCCCGGTACCAAAAAAAAGAAGTGTTTTTAGAAGTCAGGAAATTGCTGAATGATGTTTGATATAATTTTTTTTGAAATGCAGTGAAATCTGTCATATATTTTTGTTTTAAATTTTGTAGTAACGTTAATTTCTTTACTTAGTATTTTACAACTCATTTAAATAAGTCTTAATAATTTCTTACATTATTAAAGTTATTTCCATACTGTTTTAGAACAGTAGACTTTTATAATAACTCCCATTACCTAAGTAAAAAATAAAACTTTCAATCTCTCATAATTCAGAACAGCCTTTCCCTGAAACTAACACAGCTTATAAGACAGCTTCCATGGTATACATTTCGTAGTTTGCAAAAGTTGAATCCGTTTTTTTTCCTTTACTGTAAAGATTTTTAACTATTGGGTCTACTCATTTCAGTAGCATAATCTAAGAAAAGCTCCACATACTGTACATGAATTTTCTAAATAACTAAAACTTGACCCTTTAAGTCACACAACTTTTTAGTATTTCATAACTTTCTAAATTATACTTCACACCTTTTTGCCTTCTCAATTTTTTTTAAGGTGTAATTTAAGCTTCTTGATGACTCAGTCATTTTTAATAACAAGCATTGTGCTATGAAATAGTAATGTTCTTTGGGATCTTGTATGACTTCAAAAAATTATACTAATGGAAGGTTTTATTTATTTATTTTCATTACAAAGATTATATAACCACAATATTGAAAATTTTTAAAAGAAAAAAGGACTATCAATGTACTACTAGCCTTTCATAGCCCTCAGGTAAATACTGCGTTCTTTACCCACAAGTTTATTGATGTTAGAAATAATCCTGGGATAAAGTTCTTGAAATTAACCCTTTTCTGTGTTTAGGGTCCTTAGGGTACAGTGAAGTATAATCAGGAGGGTAAAGAGTGTGAGAATATACATGACTCAATGAGAGACTGCTAAGTTAATTTTCAGTAGGTTGTATTACTTTTCTGTTACTGTCTGTAATTTGTTAAAGCTGATTCATCATATCCTCAGCAACATAGGATATCATCATAAAATTATCTTTGCTAATTAGACTAAAAACATTCCTTCTTTGTTACATTTATTGATCATTAGTGAGGTTCAACATTTTCCCGTGTTTAATGTTTTATTTCATCTTGCAAATTTTGTTTCATGTGCTATTTGTGGTTCTAAATTAGTTTTCTAGATAAAGTTATTAATTAGTTATTAAATAGTTATTATTAGTGTATTTTTACTTTACTGGAACATCTGACTTTGTACTGTATTTCTGTTATATGCTAGGAGCTCCCTTTTACCATTGTCCAAATAAAGCATATGTTTATCCACCATATTTGCAAATAATGCTATTACCTTCTTCAAATGCATGAGGTGTTAGAGCTGCTTTGAAATACAAAGTGTCTTAAGAAGCAAGTACTGTACTTCATTAATTGAAAACTGTCGTGAGGGTCAGTTGCCATTGTTTTGCATCTCCCACTAGCATAAAGTGGTAATAAAATGAGTATCATGAAGCAATTTCCCTTACATATCAGTGGCAGTGATTGCCATTTCCCAGAACTAAAATGGTGTAATTTGGAAAAGGTGAGGGAGGGGATAGAAGGAAGATAGGAAGGAGTTCTGGTGTCTGTGGAATGCGTACCTTGGCTGGCTGCTGACTTCGTTCTTGGTTTATTCTTCCCACTCAGTTTACTTTCCACCACCCGTCTGGATATATTCATTGTGCTATACCTTTCAGCAACTTCCACAGCAGCTCTCAAATTTGCCCGGGTATTCCAACTAAGGAATTAATTCCCATGATAGTCATCAGCCTTCATTGTACCAACCCTACAAATTCCAGAAAATTCCTGAAAAAATTCATTGCCTTTCAACTAAATAAAAACAGTTTAAGAATAGTTTGTTATATGATATTATTATATAATTATGTAGTGTGTATAATCATATGGTATATATTCTAATAGTGATTTAATATTCTCATTCTGAATAAAATGAGTATTTCCAAGAAATAGCAACTCATTCAGATTAGTTTAAAATAAAGGGGGAGGCGTAAGTCTTTCATGGATTAGACTCAGCCATCAGGAAGTCAGGGAGTTCCCAAGAGCAGTAACTTGCCCTCTGGGAGAAGATAGGATCTTGCTAAGTACATCTTGCTTCTTCATGGACTCGTTCACTCTCCACTCAGCTAGGAATCTCAGCCTTTGCATAATTTTGTCTTGCATATGAAAGCTAATAGTAGCCACTTACCTACCCCATCGAGGCCCTGTAGCTTTGCTTTCAGACCTCGTGAATGGTAAGCTATCTTAGTACTTCCTGTTAATGTTTCTAAGAAAGGAAATTAAATTGATTTGGCTCATCTTTATTTTGTGCCAATACTCATCATGGGGAGGGTCAAAGTGCCTCATTCTCATTAAACTGTGTTTAGAAAATGTCACAAAGTTTAAGTTTAGGCCTTAGGCCCTTCCCTGAGATATGGACTGTAAGCTACGTAATTCCTTTGGAAAAGGCCCTTGGGTTTATTGATAGGTATCTATCAGAAAAATCAGTACACTATTTAAAAAATGAAGGAGGAAAATGCCTTATAATACAGAACTAGATCTTCTATGTTTTTAAAAATAGAAATGAAATTATTTTTCTTAATTTGTAATGTTGATTTCTAGGTTTCGATTTTGCCATTTTTAAGTAAAAGATTGGATAGATGCTGACTCGTGCTCTTTTCATTCTGATGGTTAGATGCTACAATGGCCATTCTCTAATTATTGATATAGTTTATGTTGGTATATCCCAATGTCATGGGATGAGGGGGACGGATGGTGATTCAAACATGATATTCAGACTGCTGTCATCTCTACTTGTAAAACTCTAGTAAGTTTTTAACCCAAAATTTGGTTTTAAGGACTATGCTTATAAATCATAGACTTTCTTACTTTGCAGATTAGCATAATCCTTTTTGTCTAGTATAATCTCATATTTCATCCTCTTTTATATTAACTTTTATGCATCATTAATTTAGTTGAGTTTCATTGTGTCTGTGTAAAAGGAAAACCTATGAATACAGAATATATGCTGTTGTTTTTTGTACTAAACTTTTAATTATGTGCTGCCATCTGTTACATGATATTCTTGCAAAAATCTTTTTCCATATTGGACCATCTCTATAGCATTTTCTTGTGGGGTTTTTTTACGTCTCTTTTTATAATGTGAGGACTGCCAACAATCTAGTTTTTCCCCTATACAACTTTTGCAGATTGATTACATTCATATCTGATTGAACGCTCACCACTTGATTTTCACTTCTTTGTTCCTCCTTCCAGTATTTATCTTTTGATTTTTCTCTTTCTCTAAAATATCACCTCTCTTAGCCTTCTCCTGCTGCTATAACATAATACCCTAGATTGGATAATTTATAGATAGTCATTTTTTTCTCACAGTTTTGGAGGCTGAGAAATCCAATGTCAAGGAACCAGTGGGGATTCGGTGTCTGATGAAGAAGGCTCGCTCTGCCTTATAAATGATGCCTTCTAGGGCTGGAAGTGTACCTCACTGGTAGAATGTTTGCCTAGCATACACAAGGCCCTGGGTTCAATCCTCAGCACAGCAACAACAACAACAAACCAATCAAAATGAAACACATGTTTAAAAAATAAATGGTACTTTCTTGCTATGTCCTTATGTAGAAGGGTTGAACAGCTTTCTTCCTTGGCAGAAGAGTAGTGGAAAGCCAAACAGGTCCCCTCGAGCTGTTTTCATAAGGGCACTAATCCTGTGCGTGAGCACTGCCTCCTAATACTAGCACTAATCACCTCCTAAAGGCCCTGTCTCTTAATACTATTGCACTGAAAATTAATTTCAACATGATTTTGGAAGGATACAGACATTTAAACAATAGTGTCACCACATTTAAACAACAAGATATAAAGCCCTTTTTGTTATGTATTTTTTGTGCAGAAATAATGTAAATAATCTTCAACTTAATTGTGATCTGATAGTATGAGCTGCTTAGTAAATCTGAATTTTAACGACAGTTTTAGTGGGGAGTATAGTGTGAAAAGAATGAATATGATGTATCTATTATATGGCACTTTATATTCTCAGTTAATCTCATCAGCCCCATTTTACAGATGACTAAATTGTGGCTTAAAAAGACTTACTATAAAATACAAGTTAGAGAACTGGAATTGAACCCGTGTGTACATGGCTGTGGGACCTATGCTTACCAGCAGCAAGTAGTGCAGAACAGTAATTTAGCCAAGAAATTAAAATGAATTTTTTTCCCTGCTGTCTTCCTATAACTGCAATCTGATTTGTGCCTCTGTGTGAGATTTCAACATCAAAGTAAAAGATGAGATAAAACTGATACTCATCAGCCTACTAACCACTTATGGTTTTTTTTGGTGTGTGTGTATTTTACTTTCTAAACCACTTCTGACCCTTTTCTAATTCGGCCTTGCCAATGAACACAGAGCTGTTTCTTTTTCTGTTTTCACTTGAAATTATGAAATGTTGGATCAACACATTGTACTTAATTAAGGATAGTTTTGGATATGTATGAAATTCCTGGGCCCTCTCATTCAGAACTTTAGAAGCAGTCTAATTGTGATGAAACAATACACTTATTACCAAACTGATCTTTGTTTGGTCATCTTCATGTGCTGTCTAGTTGTTAAAAAACTTACCAGTTTGACCCTCTGTAACTAATGTCTCCTTTTATAAATATGTATAGTGGATTCTAAAACACTGAAACATACCTTTTATTGACTTACCCTAAAGCTTTAGATGTGTTGCACAGGAAAATATTTAATTATTTGCATCAAAGCATGCTTGCTAGTATAAACCAGCACATAAATAGTGTAGCACAGTGTTACTCTGACATGATTGTCCTTACATATTTAATGAACCATGAGTTAAAGAAGCCCTTTGTAGTAGTAGAATCATAGGCCCCAAAATAGGGAGACATTCACTCAGGCTCAGTTTGTAACATTTACTAGCTGATTGACTTTTGGCATCATACTTAACATCAGTGAGACTGGTTCTTCAACTCAGAGTAGTTTTGAAAATTCGGTAAAATCAAATGGAATTTAGAGTCATGTATGCTTGCGAGATTTTAAAAGAACTTTTTTTTGTTAAAGCTTAGTCAGCAAAATGAAAACTCTTGGAATAGCGTTGACGTAGCAATGACAATAGTCCTCTGAACATATTTAGATGATGAGTTGAATGTCATCATAGAAGATCTCCCGTAAAGCCCATCTATGCTGAACGAATCAAGAACCTAATTGACTTACTTGTGTATTTGGATTTTAATGTGTGGACTTATTTAGGCTTTATTTTAAGTTTTATGAATGACCACACTGCAATTTGAAGAAAGATGGAGTTACCATTCATAGGATAAGTTGATTTGATACACAAATTTCAGTCATATTTTGTGCTCAAGGACCATGATTTTCTACTTTGTTTTACTTGTAATTTTTGGAAACACTTATGTTCTAACCTCAAAATTTGACTTTTCCCATTCATTCCTTTTCTGTCTTGGAACTAAGTGTAATTCCTTACCCAGCATCTGTTACTGTTAAATTACAGAGTGAATGAGCACTTAGCTGACCAGCTCCTGACACATCCTTCCTAACAGTACAAAATAAGTAACTTTAAACAGTGTGTTCTTAGTTTTGGTTTTCATCAAATCAGCTAGGTTTGATATTTGTTTCCATATTAATTAGAGCAGTCTGTGTTCAGTTTTTCTGTTTTCTGTCATTTCTAGTACAGCTATCACAGTGCTGTTCATTAGAGTAAGAAATAATGAAAATTGCCGGGAGCAGATCGATTGAGTTAATGTAGCAGTTCTCATCTGGCTCTAAGTTCCCAGTAGTTATAATGTGCAGTCAGTGTTGAGAACTCCTGGCTTATTACGCTGCTCAAACATACATGGAGAGCAAGAGCAGCTGTGAAGGTCGAATTTGTTGCAGAACTCAACAGAGAGTTGGTGTTTTGAGGGTAACAGTAGTGTAACCAAAAGTTACACTATTATAGAGGTATTGCT
Organism: Dasyprocta punctata; assembly: GCA_004363535.1. Lineage (NCBI taxonomy): Eukaryota > Metazoa > Chordata > Mammalia > Rodentia > Dasyproctidae > Dasyprocta > Dasyprocta punctata. Next base: position 45,695 of record RJWM01008841.1, read on the forward strand.
TGTATTTTGATTAAAAATGAAAACGTTTAAACTCTGAAAAACAGATGGAGCAGTCATACCACAGTCTACCATGGGTCAGCTCATCAAGAAAGTTGTGAATTCTTGGTGCTCCACAAAACAGAGAGGGAAGAGAAGTGTACCCAAGAGTATTCATGGTTCACCCACTGTCAAGTTCGTTAAGGGTTAGTTACATGTATGGAGGTGGCACAGTGAAATTAATAAGGCAGTGCTCCATGCACTGGCTCTGAAGTCAAGGTGCATCTGGGCTTTCCTGGCTTTGTTTAGTTGTCTGTGTGACCTTGGACACATTGCTTAAGTTCTCTTTAGACTGTGCCTCTTGTGGAAAATACAGATAATAATAGTACATTGTTAGACAATGAAATGAGAGCATGCATTTGGAGAACTTAGCATAGTACCTGGCACATAGAAGCACCTCATTAATGAGTTCAGGCTTGCAGTTATTACTCGTTGCAGTCCAGACTTGGAATCATGGATTTGGTATTGAATTCCAGCTATGCCACATGCAAGCTGAGCAGACTGCTTAACCTCTCTGAACCTCAGTTAATGTAAAATAGAGTTAATATCTACTTCCTTGTACTGTTGTGAATGTTAAATGGGCTGAAGTATTAGAAAAAGTGTCTGGTTACAGATTGAGTTGAATTTTGAGTTCAGGCTTTCCTTTCTGTCACCCACTCACTTTGATACTGTACTTTTGTTTATAAACTTTGGCATGTGACTAGCTTGTCTGGTAATCTTCAAAGAATTTTCTTGAATTCTAAGAACACATTTATATGAAATTTCCCTAGTATCTATTTTCCATTTTCTCTTCATTCTCTTAATCTTTTAACTCTTAAATAGGAATAAGTTTGTAATAACATAAAATTAAAATTTTAACTTCTTAGCATAGTTCTTCCAGGGGTGAATTAGACCATTTACTGTATTAATCAAGGCTTATTTAAAAACCCAGGTGTCTAGCACATTTAACATGTGCTGTCTTCCCTGCCCTTCTAATCTAATTGAGCTCATTTTCTCAGCTAACACGGGCTTAACAGGTGGCTTCACTTTCCCCTCTCTTGTTTCTTGATCCAAAACCTCTCACTACCCTATAGAATCTCTGAAGGGACTTTCTAGTTCTATTGATAGCAATGGTTTAATAAGCTTAGTTATATTTTGATTCTTTGACATTTAAATTTTATTTTCTAAAAGTTATTAATCAGCTCTCTGTGGGTTTTCCCTTCACACCTGAATTCTGGTTCAATTATCTGGTCGTCAAATGAAAATAACTAGCTGCCTGTTTACAACAAAGAGATAATATGAAAATTAGAGTGTTTTTAACTGAATGCTATTGGAATAAGTCAGTTTTACATTTTCAGACTCCATTTTGAATCTGTTATGCTTTTTGCCATAGTGAAATAAAATTTTTACTTTTTTACCTCACTGTCACAAAGGTGTCTAATGTGTTTTTTCTTTGGTTTACCTGCATGTGTATGTGTGTGTGTTTCAATTTCCAGCTTACGGAGGTTGATGTTCTGTGGAGACAGCAGTGTACAGCAGCCTAGAGAGCGGATGTGGATCCAGATTAGTTGGTTTTGAACTTGGTACTCTCCTCTGCTAGCTGATAACTGTAGGCAAGTAACGTGAAGTCTCTGTCCCTCAACTTACATGTATCTATAACACCTGGTCAATATTAGTATAGTATAGCATGTGAGATTCAGTTAGTTAACACATATCAGTGACTAGAACACTGCCTGATACTGTACTTAAAAATATTAGCTGTCACTACTGACAAAATAATACTTTAAGTCTAATATTTTAAGGACCAGAATTTTTTAGTTTCTTGGCCGTCTCTGAAGTAAGACTGCCTTTCCCCTAACAAACTGGAGCTCCATTTTGTAGGTTGAACGGTTAGGTTTCCCTGAGGCCTCTTCTGCTCATATTGCAGCCTAATGGGTTTTCAGAATCATTTTTATTATAAAAATACAACACTTATGCCAGGTGCAGTGGCTCATGCCTTTACTCTCAGGTACTCAGGAGCTGAAGCAAAAGGATGGCAAGCTCAAGGCCAGCCTTGGCGACTTAGTAAGATCCTGTCTCAGAATTTTAAAGAACTAGGTATATAGCTCAGTGCATGGTCCTGGTACCAGATATATATATATATATATTATGTTCTTATGTGTAACATGGAAGATGGATGGATAGATAGATAGATATAAAATCTTTCCCCATTTCTACTTACTAGGAGGATTAATCCTTTTCCAGATTTTTATTTGCTCATGCCTTTATCAGTTTATAAAGACCACTTCATAAGCTATTAGCCATAGGATTTTTAAAGTCCAGATTTCCTATCATGGTCTATGAAGTCCTGCTAGCTCCTGCCACCTTTTTATGTTTGCTTTTGGTAATTACTGTTAGATGTTAGACGAAGAGTCACTTCATCGAGGAGGCACTTTCATGAGCTCCTAATTCAGTTAGTTTAATGTTCTTGTAGTCCCTTGTACTTTCCCTGCCGTAGCCATTCCCCACTGAGGCAGTGCTGCTGTCTAGAAGGGTCTTTGTGACCAGTAGCTGCTCTTATCATTTACTGAGTGAGACTGAGGGGAGCTAGATAGTCACCATGGAGAATTGTTCTAAACCCTGTGTGACTCGTGAATGTCCCACTAGACCACATAGATGGGGGAAAAAAAAACATGTTTATGGTTTTCAGAGCAAAGAGGCTGGTTCAGTTTTTACATATATGCATGGAACTTCTGTCATGGAACTTCTGTCAAAATTATGCTATATGTTGTATTTTCCAAGGGGGAAAGACTAATGTATTATTAAAAGGCCATTATACCTTATTTCATTTGGAATTCTGCTACATGTTATTTACTGTTTGGGAAAATCGTATCATTGATGGCAACATTTATCCACAATGATTCAGCTTATAGGTGGAAATACCTTATTACTTGGTAAATATTTATTTGCATTTAATTGAAAATGGAAGAAGAAAATAAAAAGCTCTGAGCCCAATGGAGGAAAATATTTGATTTTCCCTCTTTTCCTATTGTACTTTACCATATACTTCACTGATAAACAGCATGTTTGTCTCTTTCACCAAATGAGAACTTGCGACAAGAACTGTTTCGACTTAACCTTGACTCCCCAGTGCTCACTAAGCACATGGGTAATTGCTCAGCTTAGTATCTATTCAGCTAAATTAATAGCAAAACAATAGTTTTTATTCTGCAAATATTTATTGAATCAGATTCTGCTAGAGAAACAGGACAAAAAGAGAATGATACTATTTTCAGGGAAAACATGATCTATTGCAGTGACAGTGCTGAAAATAATTATATTACAATATGACAATTTCCAGGCTGAAAACAGCTATAAACTGCAAGTCTATATATATATATTTAAATCTCTTTAGGATTTGTAATGAGATCTTGGGAAAATGTCACAGAAAGGAAATCATATCAACCATAGTGCCAAAGATGACTCTAAAATATTTGCAAATCTGGTGAATGAAAGTACCTCTTCAGAGCAAGGGATTTGGGAGGCAGAGGGAGGAGGATCATGAATTTGAGTCCAGCCCGGGCAACTGCAAGATCCTGTCTCAAAATAAAAAGGGCTGGGGATTTGATGTAGTTCAGTCGAAAGGTCCTGGGTTCTGTTACCAGTATCACCCACCCCCCACCTCCACCCGGCAAAAAAACAGTGCAAGAATGTCTGAGTTACTTTTCTCTCGTAACTGAGACAAAATATCCAACATCCAAAAGTTAAAGGAGGACAAGTAAGCTGGGTGTGGTGGCGCACACCTGTAGTTCTGCCCTGGGGAGTCTGAGGCAAGAGAATCACTGTGAGTTCCAGACCAACCTGGGTTACAATGTTAGCTCAAGGCCAGCCTGAACTGCATAGTGAGACCCTGTCTCAAAAAGACCAAAAAAAAAAAAAAAAGGACAAATGTATTTGACAAGTTTTTAGAGGTTTCAGTCCATAATTAGCTGGCTCCAAGGCAGGCTGGCACATGGTAGAGGGTCATCCCAGAGGAGAAACAGTTCATGGTGAGTAGAAGGTATAATAAAGCAAGTGCAAGACTGTAGCACCCTAGCCGGGGGTGGTGGCGCACGCCTTTAATCCCAGCACGCGGGAGGCTGAGGTAGGAGGAGCGTTGTGAGTTCAAGGCCGGCTTCGCTACAACGCGAGCGTAAGGCCGGCCTGAGCTACACAGTGTGACCCTGCCTCAAAAAACCAGGGTCGGGAGTTTGGCTCAGTGCCTTAAGCGCCTGCTCTGGCAGGCGCGAGGTTGTGAGTTCAATCCCCGGTGCCACAAAAATATATATATATATATAAAATAAATAAATAAATAGATAAAAGCACAGTCAAATTTTATTAAAAAAAAAAAAAAAGACTGTAGCACCTTATTTCTGCCCATTTTATTCTCTCTCTAGGCTACTGGGCTTAGGGCATTGCCAAACCACTGAGTGTACTGATTTAGTAATCACACATCCTTAATCCCAGCATCACACACTCTAGGTTCAGCCACCTCTGAAAAAGTCCTGCGTATGATCATGTGAGGCTTTGGGAGTGGCATCTAGATGCAAACCATAGCATTCCGCCTCTGGTGCCCTGAAGGCTCATGTACATTCCTTTACACTAAAGGCATTTAGGCCTTCTCTGAGAGTCGACTAAGTCCTAACAATTTCAGGGTTGCCGAAAAGTTCAAGTCCCAAGTCTCTTCAGAGATTTAAGGCAAACTCATAGCTGTGAGGCCCTCTACATATGAAAAGAAAGTTAAACACTTCCAACAGTCAATGGCACAAAATAAACATTACCATTCCAAAAGGTACAAATAGGGGGATACAAAGGAATGAAACCAAAGCAAGTTCAAAATCCAGCAGGGCAAGCATTAAATCCTATAGTTCCATACACAGCTTTTGAGGCAATCTATGGCAAGACGTGAACTCCAAAGGACTTGAGTGGCCCTGCCTCTATGGCATTGCCAGTGGTTGAAGCTCCCGTGGCTTCTCTCCTGGGCAGACTCGGCTCCCTTCTTGTAGTTTTCCTCAAAGGATCCCTGTTCCTAGCTTTTCCAAGCTTCTGGGTTCTCCACTGCACCTTTGGCTTCACACTCACAGTTTTACACACTGTCTTCTTCTGAAATCTGGGGGGAAGACCTCCTGGTACATTCATTGTGCCTGTACCTAAAACCAGCACCAAGTGGATGATGGCAGGGTCTGCTGCCAGCTGGAGCAGTAGGCAGGCTTCCTTCTCTCTTGGCTGTAGGGGTAGAATTCCTATGAACCAATACCCAAAGAACAACTTTTCTAGAGGCTGCTGCCATTCTGGAACATGGTGCTCTGGGACTCTCTTCTCAGAGCAAAGTCTGTCACTTTCGTAACTTTGAGGTTGCAAAGGTTGGAGTCCTGTTGGTTCTTATGATGTCCTCAGGCTATCTTTTCTATTGTCTTCTGAAATACTTGGCTTTTTCTTGCTAGTCTTTTCAGTAACCAATTTCTCCTCTGTTCCATCTTTACTGGAGCTTCCTCTCTGGCCAAATTCACAATGTTCTAAATCATTCTGCTAGACTCTTTTCTCTTGATTCTCAACATAAATCTGGCTAAAAAGTCCCAACAATAGCCATGCCACTACCTCAGTGTTAGACTATCTTGAAATTTCTCTGCAAGATTAATTAGTCCACTGCCCTTAATCGCAGGAAAAATCTCTGGACACAAGCAAAATGCAAACTTTCTGCCAAAACATAACATACATTGCCTGGAGTCCAACAGCCAGTGCAGTCCTTCCCAGCAGAAACCTGGAGCTTGGTCTTTTGCCGGCAGCATTTCTTTCAGCTTTCTGGTCTTCTGAGCTCTGACCAGAAGCTCCCATCCAGTACAGCCTAAGGCATTCCAGCTCTAGTTTTTCAGCCGGCATCTCTCAACCTTTCCTAACTCTTCCCCTTCCCACAAATCAATTCCAAAGGCTCCTAATGTCACAGCAACAACCCCATTTCTCTCAACACCGAATTCTGTCCTAGTTACTCTTCTTTCCTTACTCAACACCCAGAGTTAAAGGAGGACATGTTTATTCAGTTCACAGTTTGTAGAGGTTTTAGTTCATAGTCAGCTGGCTCCAAGGCAAGCCGGCATGGCAGAGGGGCAGCCCAAAGAAGAAAGAGTTCATGGTGGGCAAGCAAGGCACCTTAGCAGCTTCTTTCTGCTACTTTTATACTCTGTCTAGGCCACTGGAGTTAGGGTGGTACACGCTGTGGATTGATTTAGTAATCACACATGCTTAAACCCTGCATCACACACTCTAGATTCAGCTACCTCTGAAAAAGCCCTATGCCCCTGTGAGGCTTTAGGGGGACATTTAGACACAAAGCATAACAAAGGAATTTACTAAAATGGTCCAATTTAATTAAAGAGGTCAATCCAGGCAGGAAATACCCATTCAAAGGCCTCAGGGTTTGAAGGTGCAGGAAGAATTGCTGGAACATAACGGTTGAATCCTATGAGAGAAAGCTTTTGTGAAGGTGATAAATCATTTCATGAAGAGCCTTCTGGTATAAAAAAAGTTGTATTTTATCTTACATATGGTAGAAAACCATTCATTTAACTATTAAAACTACCATTTTCCAATCATACCCTGTGCCAAGTACCTATTATGCCAATAGGGAGTTGGCATACTTCTATTTTATACCTGGGAAACTGGCTCAGAGAAATAGATATATTTTCTGATTAACCCTGCAATAGCTCTGGATTTTTCCTAATTTTAGTGACCATTGAAATACAGAGATGAATGGTGGTAATAGTTGCACAACAATGAAAATGTACTTAATACCACTGAACTGTACACTTAGAATGGTTAAAATGGTAAATCTTATGCATGTATATTTAATCACAATTTAAGAAACTATGTGGCTAGGCCTGGGGCGCACACCTGTAATCCCAGCACTTGGGAGGCTGAGGCAGGAGGATCCCTGAGAGTTCAAGGCCAGCCTGAACTACATAACGAGACTTTACCTTAAAAAACAAAAAACTGATACAGAAGTTCAAAGTAGGCTGAGGTTCTTATCAAACAGTTATCAAATATTATTGAGGACCTTTTACAGATAATGAATAAGGAAGATGTACAGGAACACCTATCAGATGGATGTAGTCTGATCAAAGTAGATGTTCTCAGTACTAAATTGTTTGAAAAGAAAAATAAGGTATCCATTGGAGTGTGAAAATAAGCAAAAATTATGGTAGTAACTGGACATTAAGATGCAGCCATCTTTAGTTAGGATGGATGTGATGGTGTTGCTTTTCAGACTTGACGGATGTTGACCCCTGGCTTTAGTTTCTTGTTCAGACGGGACGCTGAGGAGTTGAGTGAGCTGTGGACTGTCACCTGAACAAGTAGATTTTGTGCATGGTAGCAGCTCCAATTCAAAACTAAGGCTGAAGCCGGGCGTGGTGGCGCACGCCTTTAATCCCAGCACTCGGGAGGCTGAGGTAGGCGGAGCGTTGTGAGTTCGAGGCCGGCTTGGGCTACAATGCGAGCGCAAGGCCGGCCTAAGCTACATAGTGCGACCCTGCCTCAAAAAACTAGGGCCGGGAGTTTGGCTCAGAGCCCTAAGCGCCTGCCCTGGCAGGCGCGAGGTTGTGAGTTCAATCCCGGTGCCGCAAAAAAAAAAAAAAAAAAAAAAAACTAAGGCTGAGATTCTTAGATTCACCACCCCCACTCATAACCCAGGAATTAAGTTGTCACCTATTAGCATCACAGAAATTAAAGAACATGCTGATGACAATACATGAAACATTAATTTTGTTGTTGACTGTAATTTCGTTGGTGTCACTTTTTGGAAAGTTTATTTAGCAGTAACTGTTAGGTTGGCCTCATAATACCACTGTGTTCCCAGTACTTGGACATCGAATGTGTAGGGATATTAATACAAAAGTTTTTTGCTGTGTTATTCACAGTGGCAAAAAAAAGTATAAACAGTGTGGGGCCAATCAGGAAGTGATTGAACAAATTATGCTCTACACATTGTGAGGACCAGGACCAGTGTGCTTCTATTAAAAGTTGTGTTAAGTCTATGCACATTGGCCTGGAATGTAAAAAAAGTTGTAAAGTTAACATTAGTGTAGTATGGAGTGTGATTATAAAAAAAAAAAAACCCCACAGTATATACTAGTAGGATCAAGAGTTCAGAAAGGTACAGGATTCACATCAAACTGTTAAAACGTTTTCTTAGAAGTAAGCTTGGCACTATGACTGAATTATCTTTTCTTCTACAACAGTGTTGTTTGATTTACTGGAATAATGTTATTCTAATTTTAAGAAAGTTGTGAAATTAAAAGAAAGGGAGAAATCTATGCTAGAAATTCTCCTAAAGTTTACAGGGGCTGGGGGGGGTGATGGTGCTCGGAAATTGGAACAAGACCCCCTTGGCAATGTGTAATGCTCTCCATCTTGAGCTCGGTGTTGGTCTTACAAGTAGGTTCACTTTGCAAACATGCATCTAATTGTATGTTTATACTTTGTGCAGTTTCGTGTCTGTATCAATTACAAGATTATAAAAATTATACTACAGAATTCAGTGGAATACTACATTTTCTTCAAATATTTCATTAACTGTGCAATACATAAAGTCAAGCAAGAAACAACCCCCATAAAAAATGTACATAAAAACACGCAATGAAGCCTGGAATAAAAACATTACCAAGTGCCAAAGATACTATGTCCAGCTAACAGTTTTGGTGGTTTGGTGTTTGGTTTTTGTTTAAGTAAGGACAATATTCGTTGGGTTGTTGTCAGCAAAAAGTTGTGAGCAAAGTCAAATAACAGGATATTAAACAGAAAACAAAGGCGAAAGACAGGGCATGGTGGTGCATGCCTGTAATCCCAGCACTCAGGAGGCTGAGACAGGAGGATTGTAGTGAGTTCGAGGTCAACCTGGACTACATAGTGAGTTCAAGGCCAGCCTGAACTACAAAGCAAGACCTTGTCTTAAAAAAACGAAACAAGAAACATACAAAAAGGGTGAGGAAAAGAGGAAAAAGCATTAAAAAGGAAAGCAAACTTCGATGTAGAAGTCAGGAAAGTTTTAAAATCTCTACGAGGAAGGGACTTTTACTAACTTCAGCTGTCAAGTCATCATGTAGTAGAGTGATTTTAAAAATTCGTTATCACACTGTTTGGCTTTTAAAAATAACTCATGCTTGATACTTAATTTTTTCTGCTTTTGTTTAAGCATTCAGTTTAATGAAACTGTTATTGATATAATAATTTCAGTTGGCCTTAGCAGATGCAACTTGTAGTAGTTTAAGAAATCTGTTTTTTTGGTCCCAGTCGTCACTGATAATTTGCTCAGCTCTTTTTTTCTTCTTCGTTGTCACATGGAGGCAAATAGTACCTTCTTGCTAAGTTGTACTGTAGTGAGAATCAAATGAGAAGATGTGTGTAGAAGTAACAGAATGAAACCCTATCCAATTATAATGTTACATTCTTTTTGTTGCTTTTCCTTCAGCCCAAAATCCTTGGTTATGGAATGTAGTCATTTCCTGATGGAATTTATTTTACTTACTGAGTTCAAAAATTGAGCTTCATGAAAGACTGTAATTTTTTCAGCCAAGTTTTACAAAGGTTGCAGCTAATATTTTTCGATGTGTGGGCTGTGATTGCAGTGCATCATATTTTACTTTCAATTAGTGAGACACATTTTTATTGTGTCTCACTAATTGTGGAGCTGTCAGGGAAAATCATCAGGCTTTTCCCCCATTCCAGTCATTTCTCCTTATTTCACCATGTTTACTTAAAATGAGCCAAGTCAGATTTCTCCAGGTGCTTCACAGGGATTTTGATAAGGGCTTGACTTTTGATTACCCTTAAACCGGTAGTAGTCTTCCGTACACCCCGGGTTGGGCTGTGTTGGAGGCAGCTGCGTGGCACTAGGACCCAGGGGGCTCCCGCGAGCGGATCTTGGGGCCAGATTGCAAATTCGCGGTGACTCAGTCTGGCCGGCTCCTTGCGCTCGGCGGCCGCGGCGGCGGCGGCAGCAGCAGCAGCGGCAGCAGCAGCAGCAAACGACGTTGGCGGCCGCGCTGCTGCGAGCAGTTCCGGGCCTTGGCGGAGCGGGCGTCCTGGGGCCCTGCGGGCAGGTCGGCGCGCGCGGGGGCTGCGCGGGCGGCGAGCCTGCGCCCCGGAGTGACACTGCCCGTCTCTTCCTGTGTCTGGCTCTCTCCGCAGCAAACCAAGATGGAGTATGAGTGGAAACCTGACGAGCAGGGGCTCCAGCAGATCCTGCAGCTGCTGAAGGAGTCGCAGTCGCCGGACACCACCATTCAGAGGACCGTGCAACAAGTATCCTTCCGAGGCCTGCGCGCGCTGCCCTTCCTCCCTCCCCCGCGCCGCGCCGGGCTGCGCTCCACCCGGCCCGGCCGCCCGGCCCTGCGCACGCCGCCCTCCCCCGGCCCGGCCCGGCCCGGCCCGGCCTGCGGGGCCCCGCAGCGCGTGGGGCCAGCTCGCTGCTGCCTGCCGGGCGGGCGGGCGCGCGCAGCTTCCGGGCCGCCGCCCGGGATCGCGACATGTGCGCGGCGCCCGCCGCCACGTCCCCGCCCGCCCGCGCCGACCTCCGCCGACCTGCGAGGGGCGGGAGCGCGCCAGGCCCGCGGCCGGGCCACACAATGCGCCCGCGGGGGCGGCGCGGAGGCCGGGGCCGGTGGGTGGAGCCGGCGCGGGGTTTGAACTGCCGCGGGCTGGGCTTGGGGCTCTCTCCTCCGGGTCTCGGGTCGGCCGGTGCAACCGGCCGTCTCCGGGGTCCGGGGGCTGCTCAGGTTAGCACCTGTTGGAAGCGCCCTGGCTCCCTGGAAGTGAGTTTAAAAGGCTTTGGCCAATCTTTACTGCATTCAGCCAGGTCGTTACCGAGCATGCTGGAGCAGCGGTCCTGTAGCTAGTTGTAGGGAAGACGCAAACCCTCTGGTGTGCATGCTTTCTGCAGTGCCCTAGACTGCACAGATGGAGAGCTGTCCTCTGGATTCAGTAAGGGCAAGAAGAGTAACCTTTTTACTCCTGTTCACTTAAGCTCAAAGAAGTTAATTCTGTAAAAAACTTAAGCCTACTTTTTTCAGAAAAGCTGCTTGGTTTCTGTTGTTAATAGACAGCTTGATGAATTTGGAATCTGGTAAGTAAGCTCTTGATGTTGCTTGAAGTCATTGAAATTTAAAACACTGTAGAGATGGGGTTATTTACCAGAGGGTTTCCAAGAAGTGCTGCACTTCTGTAACCTGACTTTGAGTACACGGTTGAATTAAATACTCAGCGTCTTGGTTAGTATAACGTCGCCCATTTAAAATAATGGGGGGAAACGATTTTGTTTGAATATTGCTAATATTGAGTAAACAGTTCGGAGTATGATTGAAACTTTTGTGTGAAAGTGCTGTGATTCAGCCTTAATTTGTGTTGTCATACCTCTACAAATGATTGAAGTTTGCATTTAATTCATTGTAGATATTTTATGACACAATTATTAGTTTTTGAAACAGATTTATTAAAATTCTAGCCTTCGGTAGAATTACATTGTAACTTTCTGTGTTGCTCTCTCTATATCCGTACCTTTCATCTGCCTAGCGCCGTGCACACTTTGGCCAGCCTAGTATCAGTCAGTGTACAGTTTACTGTGTCCCTGGAGCACCGTGTGTCCTCTGAGTAAGAACCATGGAGGAAACAGTGTTTCAGGCACTGTTTTTATGTTTTCACGGTACTAATAACTACCTTGTTCTTTTGTGTCTCCTGAGGAGAAAATGTGTTTAATCATTGTTTTGTATAAGCTTGAGCAGTTTTGAAAAACTGTTGTAATAGTATAGATGCAGCTCACGTGAGAAAGCAAGCCTTACATTTATGAAAAAATTATTATCATATTAGCATTATCAGCATGATGTTAATCTTGACCATTCATTAAAACAAGTGACCGTTGTCTGAATTTTTCCCAGTTGGAGAAAGTAGTTACACTTTGGAATTTTACTAGAGAGTAGAGTGTATTTTGCCAGAATTTACATTCTGACCCCTAAATCTTTGTTAGCATTCAAGTGTGTAATAAGTATAATAATTATACCTAACGTTCCTGTCATAGATTTAACCAGAAATTTAAGACTGAGTAAAAAATTATTTTAATCTTTCTATGGAAGCGTATTAGAAGTTGACAGTCACCATTTGAAGAAAGAATTAGAGCTTTATGCCACTGTTGCCTGCCAACCGGGGTAAAACACCTCCACACTTGTGCGACTGGGGCACATTAGATGTTGGGGGATGTAGAATTAAATATTTATTGATGTTAAAAATATACTCTATTGAAGTTAATTTTCCTAAATGTTCTCCAAGTCTAAAAGACTTGTTTGCCTATCTTTGAAATAGTTTTTTGGCTGTGATGATTTAAACGGTTGTCAAATCTTAAGAATTCTGTTCTGTAAAAATGTTTCCCTGCATTGAGCATGCTGAAGCTGAAACTTGCATCTTCATATTGAATATAATTGATGTAGTGTTTCTTCTCTCAAGCACGTAAGGAATTTAACAAGCTCTAGTGTGTTTTTAGAATAGCATGTCAGTGATTAGCTTTGATAACCTTATTTTTAGTAAAAAGTAAAGAATAAGAAACAAAAAGAATTCTCAATTATTAAATTTAAAAGTGCTTAGTTTCTTTCTTAGGTTATATTAGAAAAGTTTCCTTAACTACTGTTTGTTCTAGAAACTGGAACAGCTCAATCAATATCCGGATTTTAACAACTACTTGATTTTTGTTCTTACAAAATTAAAATCTGAAGGTAAGTAGGGTTTGTCTTACTCAAAAGTGTCTTTAAGGCCTATGAAGATATATTGGTAATTACTCATTTCCAAGGGTTTTATTTTGTAGTGTCACATCCTTAATATACGTGGGATGTATGGTCTTACTAGAGTTACCATTCCAAGCATTTAGATGCTTAATAAGCATTCAGTTGTTAATTGCTTATATAATAAATTCCCTCATTCTTTGCAAATAAAAAATGTGTTGCAAAGTCTATTTTGGTTTAGCTTCATTGCTCGTACGTGAACATAATAAAGACTGATTTAATATACAGGTTGAATGCAGGATTTAATAATTAACTGAATATATGTGTGTTCATTATAGGAAAAATTGAAATCACATAACTGAATTGAAAAATCACCTCTCTTCTCCCAGAGATAGTTACTGATTTCTTGAACTGTAATTGTGTAAACTTATATGACTATATCCTACTTTTAAGTTTAACAAAAACTGAAATTGTTGTATTGTAAATACACTTTTATTTCATACTTTCATTAACTGTTGCAAATTTAAAGTACTTTTGTGACAATTTAAAGCCTAATTTCCTGATCTTTAAGAGACATGGTCATCTGATAGTTTCTAATACAGTATGTCTGAGTGGACTTTCTTTCACAAGTACTTACTGAGCACCACCTGTTGCAGACTCAGAGGAAGTAGATGTGAACAAAACAAAGATTGCTGCCCTCAAGGAGCTTACGTTGTCATGAGGAGCTTTCTTCATAGTATTACTTAAGTATTCAATTTTCTTCCTGGAACAGTTTAGACACATAGAAGACAGTTTTTTTTGACAATTGACTGACCTCTAAATGAAAAAGCACCAGGAAGCCAAAGTAAAAATACTGACTTGGAGTTGTAAAATAACAAGTTTTGTGTAGATACTGATACTGAGTCGTTCAACCTCTCTTGCTTCTTTCAGCTGTAGAATGCCTGTGTTAGACAACCAGACCATCTGTAAGATTTCAGCTCCAAACTCTAGCAGGTTCATGCTTTTAATGGGGTAAAATTACACAAATCTTGTATTTAGATTTTGATAATTGATACACATGTTAGTGATTTTTGTTTTCAAATGATTTTTTAGATAACTTTGTGGGTTTTAATTAGTGATTGAGGGACAGTCAATTTTAAAATTCTCAGCCTAGGTTTTAAAAACTAAGACATATTTAGAATCAGCAATTCCTAGTTTGGTAAATGTATTTACGATACATTCTTTGTTACTATAAGAATTGTCCTCACACAGTAGTTGTCATCAGTGATCTGCACTTGAAACTAGGGGTATAGTTGTGGTGGAGCACTTGGGCGCTCTGGCTCCAGTACCTAGCAGCACAGAAATAAATAGATAAATAGATAATTCACATTATTGGGTTTTTTGAAGAAGTAAAATATTTAGTAAATGAAAATTTCTAATCTGTTTACTTCAAATTTTTAATTATATTCACTAAACTGGTCTGTCTTATTGTTACCCTAGATGCCACGTAATTTGTTACAATATTATATTTATAAAAGCTTTATTGGTGTGTAACAATACTTTAGAGGGATTTAAAAATTGTAATTCAAGCCGGGCGTGGTGGTGCATGCCTTTAATCCCAGCCCTCGGGAGGCTGAGGTAGGTGGAGCGTTGCGAGTTCAAGGCCAGTTTGGGCTACAACACGAGCACAAGGCTGGCCTGAGCTACATAGTGCGACCCTGCCTCAAAAAACTAGGGCTGGGTGTTTGGCTCAGTGGCTTAAGCGCTTGTCTGGCAGGTGTGAGGCTGTGAGTTCAATTTCCGGTGCCGCAAAAAAAAAAAAAAGAAAAAAGAAAAACATTGTAATTCAAATAATGGCAAGAGAGTTGAGCAGAGCAACTGCCTTCAAAAAGAGTTTTAATTACAAGCCGGGCGTGGTGGCGCACGCCTTTAATCCTAGCACTCGGGAGGCTGAGGTAGGCGGAGCGTTGTGAGTTCGAGGCCGACTTGGGCTACAATGCGGCGCAAGGCCGACCTGAGCTACATAGTGCGACCCTGCCTCAAAAAACCAGGGCCGGGAGTTTGGCTCAGTGGCTTAAGCGCTTGCCCTGGCAGGCGCAAGGCTGTGAGTTCAATCCCCGGTGCTGCAAAAAAAAAAAAAAAAAATGAGTTTTAATTACAAAACCCTAAAACGTTGGAAAGTAATTATTAACATTTTCTTGAACCTAAAATGTATTTCTTCTGTTCATTAGGCAGAGTTTCTCAAAGAACATAGGATTTGTGTAACACTTGATGTTTCTTGTATTGATCCATTTATTTTTCCCTGGAAAGATGGGGATGCAAGTTTGCCGTTTCTAGTTTTCTTAAAAAAAAAAAAACCATCCACAAAAGAGAAGGAACATAAGTAGCATCTTTAGTGAAAATGCTCATTTACTTATCGCTGAATCATAAAGTTCGAAGTTAGATCCTGAAAAGACGCGCAATGAGCTGATTTAAATGTCACTTTATAAGTGAGCCGATTGAGGCCCAGTGATATTATTATTAGATTTAGAAAGAAATGGTGAGTTGGTGGTTTTCTGAAATGAATTTTGGGCAGAGGATATATACTTTTAATTATAAATTGTTTCACCCTTGTTGTAGTTTATTTAAAAGTCATACCATTTATTAATAAAACCAGTGAAGTGCATTCCTTGTAAGCAAATATGCATGACATTTAAAATAATTGCAGTTGTTAATTGAAGTAAGTTGTGATTGAAAATAAGTTTTGACAGAGTGACATCAGAGCTCTCAGGTTATATTGTTTTAATGACCCAAACAGGGTTAATGTGCAGAGAAACTGCTCTGTTTGTCTCTACATGTGCTTTACCCATTAATATTTTAATACTACTCAGAATTTGAGTGCATAGTACTAACTAGAACAAGCTCATCGTATTTACATTTAAAGAAGTTTGGTAAAAGGGTTATGGAATATTTTATCCATACATTGACTGTTCTTGTCCTTTGAGAGGAAGATAATTCTGTGGAGTGTTTTCGAGTGTATGTTATAGAGCCAGACTCTTAAGGCTGATAATTTGACTTCCTTGCTTAGTAGCCTTGTGTAACTTTGGCACAGACCTTCACTTGTAAAGTGAGGTAAATAATACCTGTAATTGTAAAGCGCTTAACAAGTGTTCCATGCTTAATAATCATTTAGAAGTTAACTTCGGCCAGTGGTGATGTCATTTGAAGCATCTGTTGTATTCTAACAGTAAATTGATTTTTGAAAATTTATTAACATTGTCAATGGCCTAGATTTATTTTTTTTAAGTAAACTGTTTTTAGGTATTTTTGGAAATTTTTGCTTGTTTTATGCTAGACAAGTAAAATACATAAATTAACAGCTTTTATATTTGTTATGTGAAAGTGACCCTGGATGTTCATTGTCTGCTTAATTTTTTAATTATTTTTAGTGACTAATACTTGAGCTCTGCAATGATGTTTATATTAAGCAGTAATAAAACCTTAATAAAAAGGCCATGTATGAGCTAAATTAACTCATTAACAGTTCTTGGCAAGGAGCAGCCTCTCCCCAACCCCAGATATTTGGCATTATCTAAAAATATTTTTGACTGTAACAATGAGGGAGGGAAGTGCCACAGGCATCTGTGGCCAGGGATGGGGCTGAACGTCTTATGGTGCGCCAGGCAGAAAGGAAAAAAAAAAAGTACCAGATCGTACCTCACAACAAAGAATTATCCTTAAAATAGTGCTAAGTTTTGAACTATCAATTAAACAGCTAATTTTTTGATAATCATTTGTGACCTTTTTTTTTCCTTTTACTGGTTGTAGAAAGATAAATTGGAATGTTGTGATCAGCTTCAATATAATGCTACTCTGCACACTTTTTGAAATGAAAACATGTTTAAAATTTAATTACTTTATTACAGATGAACCCACAAGATCATTGAGTGGTCTCATCTTGAAGAATAATGTGAAAGCGCATTTTCAGAACTTCCCAAATGGTGTAACGGACTTCATTAAAAGTGAATGTTTAAATAATATTGGTGACTCCTCTCCCCTGATCAGAGCCACTGTAGGTAAGTTACATACAGAAATTCTGCTTATTCTGTTTGTAACTGGATTGTTTTAGAGGTGACAAACAAATTGTTTTTATAGGAAGTCTTGTTACCTATTTCATGTTACATTGTGATGGAAACATTTACCTAGGGAGACCAAGGTCATGCATAATTGGTTAGTCGAAATTGGTTTACAGTGAAACTATCAGCAAATGATATTTCGGACCGTTGCCTTTTCTTTGGATATATACAGATTGAAATTGCTTTCTGTCTGCCTATGTAAAACTGGGGATATAATTCCTAGTGTAACTGGCATGAAAAATCATTTTATTTTATAAAAGCAATCTTTCTAGTTTAGGATTCTAGATTTTAGCTCTTCGCTTTTGTTTCTAGTATTTCCTTTGTCTATTCCTAATTTGCAATTTTTAAATCTTTTTCAGTGCATAGATTATTGTCAGGGAAAGAGCAACTATCAGTTCATGTAATGTTAAAATAATTATAATTACTGAAATTAATTTAGGAGCGCATACACCTGGCTGAGTGCATGTCACATATTAGTGGGTGGCAGCAGGACAGCTGTAGTCCAGAGTCGCCTTTTACTAATAGGCAACGTTCAGCACACCGTGGGCTTTAGCAGCTGTATTTTACAAGGACTTGGGAAGCTTCTGTAATGTGGAAATGAAATGAATCAAACTTTCATTAAGAGGTCCTTACTTTAAATATGAAAAGTACTGTTCATCTTTTAGAAGGCAGAGGCTCTGATTTCTCTCCACATGTTTTCATATTAAAGAATGGTATCATTAATATTGGCTTCAAACTTGATGCAGAGAGGACATCTGTAGTCCCGTCGTCCTCTCCCCTACCCTCCCGGCACCGGGGATTGAACTCACAACCTCGCACCTGCCAGGCAGGCGCTTAAGCCACTGAGTCAAACTCCCAGCCCTGGTTCTTTGCAGCAGGGTTGCACTATGTAGCTCAGGCCAGCCTTGTGCTCGCGTTGTAGCCCAGGTCGGCCTCGAACTCACAACGGTTCTCCTACCTTAGCCTCCCGAGTGCTGGGATTAAAGGCGTGCACCACCACGCCCAGCTACATTTGTAGTTTTAAAAAAAAAAAAGTGACTCCCTCAGTTATCCTGCTGTACCCTTATGTACCCTCTTGAGGCTTTACCAGCTCTTGACACTGATAAAACAAGTGGTGGGAGGGCATGCCAACCTTTTCTGGTTAAAATCAAGGAGTAAGATTCCCATAGATGTAGTGTGATGAGATTGTGAAACTGATAGGCTTCCTTGGAACAAAGCAATTCAGCTAAAAGGAAAAAGAGGACATGATGTAAACACTATGAGATTATTTTCTCCCTAAAATACATCTCACTAAAAACCTGTCTTCAAAAACCATTTGGCCCAAACTGCAGTGCTTTGTGTCTTAAATTTTGAAAGGCTGGAAGTAATTGTACTAAAGAGAGAAGAACTGATGTGTCCTCTAGTGAGTGCTGGATATCTTTCACCTTTCATAAAAGTTTTTTAACATGTTTGGGAGTTAGCTTCATCTTAGATTTTTTTTTTTAACCTTGTATTGGGTATCAAACCCATGACCAGGTACATGGTGAGTTAATCACTGAACTATATCCTAGCCTAGAATTGTTTAAAGACTTCAGACTGTCATTTGACTGCTTATTTAAAACAGGTAAATTGGCAAGCATAGGCATAATTTTTATTTCTTCATATCTATTTGTAAAATATGAAAAGTACTTGGTTTTGGTTCATTGATGTGTATGTAAATATCCTAATTACAAGAGGTCACTGAAGGGATCTGCAGAGAAAGGTGTGCAGTAAAGTGCTTGTTTAGTTACTTGCTTTAGTTAGCTTTGCTAAAATATATATAAAGTAAGGAGTTTCAGATACAACTGCAGTATATTTCCAAGTTATGCGTCTGGAATTTAACTTAAAAAAAAGTTGCAAGTGTGAATAGAAATACAGATCAAATGACAGTTGATCGTGTTGATGCCTATTGTTAAAGCTGGATAATGAGTACATTCAGTTTGTTGTATTTTTCTACTTTTTTGTAAGGATCTGTATCCCTTATCTGTAATGCTTGTGACCATAAATACTTCAAATTTCATAGTTTTCTGGACTTGGAATATTTTCATAGACTTTACCAGTTGAGTGTCCCTCTATCAAAATTCAAACTGCTGTGAAATCTGAATATTTTGTGTTTCATAAGATTTCTATTTTGGATCTTCAGGTTAGGGTTGTTCAACCTGTGTATGTCAACTTTTACATTTTTAAAAAAGTTTGTAAAATTAACTATAAACTATCAGCTTGAAATAAGTTAAGCAGCTTGACCAGTTAAATTATCTGCTTTTCTTTTGTCCTTCTCCCGCATTTTTTGATATAGAGAAGCTGTAGAAAAAGTAGGCTGCAGCTATAGAAATTCCTCCCAGAAGAGGGAGAAATTTTGGAGGCACAGCATTAACATTGATTTCTATTGTTATTTTGGTGGGTTTTTTATTTTAATCTGTTAAATTTTAGTTCACATTTTAAAAATCTCAAGTGCTTTCAGGACATTTTATAAGTAAAATAATTTTTGTTGACTTCTGAAAGGCACCTGTAAGAGTTGTAGGCCAGTTCTTCATCACTCATCAACCTTAGAAAACTAAGGCATTTTTAATACTGAAGCATAAATATACTACATTATTAAAGTACGATCCTATTTGTTTTACAGTCTCAGCACCTGACATTTAAGACTAGATAATTCTTTGCCTTTGTCTATTCTGTGCATGTCAATCAGCATCCTTGACTTCTATGCATTGGATGCCAGCAGCAGCTACGTCCTCCATTGTGCCAACCAAAAATACCTGTGCAAAGTGCCATACATGGTAGGGAGGGAGGTGTACCTGACTGAGTTCCTTAAGAGCACAGACCACACGTTTTTGTTTTTAGCACCTAACACAGTATTTTTAAAAAGTTTATCTTAAAGAGAATAAATCCAAGCAAAATGAAACAGAATAAAGCCAGTCAAAACGAAACAATGTGACACAGAACTTCAAAAAAAAAAGATAATAGGAAATTAACAGTGGTTATCATAATGCCCCTTGTTGTCTCTAAAATAGCTGCCGATACCTTCAGACATAGTAAAATCAGACAAAACGGAACAGAATAGAGCCAATAAAAGCAAAACAGTGAACGCGATACAGGACTTCAAAACAAGACAATGGTAAATCCAAAGTGGCTACTGTAATGTATCTTGTTGTCTTTGAAATAACTGCCCATGCCATTGGGTATAATAAAACAAGACAAAACATAATAAAACCCAACCCAAAAATACAATGAAAATGATACAGGACTTAAAAACAAGATGATAGGGAATTAACAATAACTACCACCTTCAGAAGGAGATCCACCCTAGATACCACACTGTGCACCGCTATCCTCTGAATAGATGATCAGACCACTGGCTTCAGACCTGCAATGTCAGTGAAACACTAAACACTACAAGCATTGAATTGTATTCCCCCTCAGTGGCCACCATTACAGTTTATGTTTCTCAAGATTAGCCGGTCACTTACAGTGGGGAGTGTGGTGAGGGGGGCTCTTTGTTTCCCAGCCCAAGCACCAAAAAGGGCTGGTATCTGGTTCTCCCTGTAGCGGCCTGCACATGGCACCAACTCAGGGAGGGCTTGCTTCTTGTTGATATCTTGTTCGCTTCCCCGCAGTCTGCAGATGGTGCCGACTCACAGTGAAAAGGCTGATGTCTGGTTCTCTCCACAGTGGCCCATGCATGGCGCTGACTCTCAGGAAAGACTCACTTCTTGTTCCTAATCCAATATTTATATAATATTAAAAACTTAGTAAACAAACAAACAAAAAGTTAGTAAACATTTTAGCTAAGAGTTATGATTATGAAAGTAAATTTACAGCTTTAGTTGTTTTGTTTGGACAGGATCTCATATGTCGCCCAGGTTAGCTTCTGCTCCTGGGTTTAAGTGATCCTCTTGCCTCAGCTCCCTAAGTAGCCAGGACTACAAGTGTTTATCACTGCACTCAGCTTTAAAACTTCTTTCAGTTTTTTTAGTGCACAGAGAAACTTGTCAAGGAAATGTATTTGGAAGGGATCACATTTTAATGACCAGTGGTTAGTTAGATAACTGTAAACTTGATTTTTTTACTAAGGAATATATGGTATGTAATTTTACTATTTCAGGCAGTATCCTTTCACATAAATTTATATACTTGTGAGAAAATGTCTCTACCTTTCTTTCATAGAAGTGGCATCATTCGGTATTGTTTAAACATACAAGTTTTAATAGGTACTGCCAACTGCAATGGGTTTTGTTCCTGTGTTGGTTTTTTTGTTTTTTGTTTTTTGTGGTTTTTTTTGTGGCAACCAGGATCGAACTCACAACCTCGCACCTGACAGACAGGCGCTTAAGCCACTGAGCCAAACTCCCAGCCCTAGTTTTTTGAGGCAGGGTCGCACTATGTAGCTCAGGCCGATGTTGTGCTCGCCTTGTAGCCCAAGCCGGGCCTTGAACTCACAATGCTCTGCCTCTCTTAGCCTCCCAAGTGCTGGGATTAAAGGCGTGTGCCACCACGCCCAGCCCTGTGTTGGTTTTAAACTGAAAATTACCTATAACTCTTCTCAGCGATGTTAGGTATTAGGTTTTTCAGGAATTGAGATTTTTAGGGCAGTTAAATTTGGAATTTGTCAGTTTATCAGCATTCTTTAATGCTTACTAGATTTATTGAATGTAAGCAGTCTGTTAGTACCAAATTCTGGATTGTTTCTAATTTTTATGTATAAAATGTGTTTTAGTGTTTTGTTTCTTTTTCCTTCATTTCTTTTGTATTTTGACTTAAATAATTGGCAAGAAGTTTCACATCTTGCCACTTTCGAATGTACTGGTGGACTGTTTTTAAAGGTTGAAAATGCGAAGAAAGTTCATCCACACAGTGTGATTTGCTGTTCAGTAATTACTGCTATTTACTAGGGTAGTAGGCATTTTACATGTGTATCACTGAATTTTCAAGATAGCCCTTTGAAAAGAATACTTTTCGTTTTTACAGATTAATAATGTGCAGTTTAGTGTGCGTACATATATATATATGTATGTATGTATGTATATATGTATCACTTGCCTAGTGTCAATGTATACCCTTACAGTGCTAAAGAAAGTCCATAATCACCAGGACTGTTGCATTACTAATAGTATATTTACTAAGGCAGAGAGAGGATAGGTTTGCATAATCCACTGACTACGGTGGAGCTGCATCACAAAGTTGGAATGATCTGACCAGTCGGCATTGTGCCACCTAACCTCAGAGACCCGGGATCACCCTTCTGGCGCTTCATCCTTGAATCCAGTGAGGAGCTGTCGTAGGGGTCTGTGGCCTGTGTGCACACGATCCCATGAAGCCAGTCTGCTTGTTCTTGAGTGGTGCGCCTTGACTTTTATTTTTCCTTTCCATTGCCCTTGGCTGTGATTCCAGGTTAAGTTAGGGAGCTGTTCTTAGTTTCTTGATACTGTACATCTCTTATTTGAACCTAGCAGACTCAAAAACTCAACATTCAGTGATAAGTGCTACTGATAGATAATATTTTAGTATGTTACCTTTTTGCTCTCTTTTGTATATAATTTTTATAACATTGGAGTTAATTAACTGTCCTTGGTATTGTTGGAGAAAAACTAGTTGTAGTCTTTTGTACAGATACTAAGTAAATTTTTTAAAAAACACTGACAGAAGGTATAATGTTAGTTGACAGATGTAATTCATCTGTGGTTTTTCCATAGATTATGGTGTGATAATATGGCAGCTGTTAATGTTCTTATCTAGTGGTATGGAAACCTGACGCTGATGTGGGCATTTCAAAGTGTATGTTGCTCACCTGGCAGCTTTTCTGAAAAATATGTATTTTCTTTCAAGGTATTTTGATTACAACCATAGCCTCCAAGGGAGAATTGCAGAATTGGCCCGACCTCTTACCAAAACTCTGTAGCTTATTGGATTCTGAAGATTATAACACCTGTGAAGTAAGGATATTTGCTTCTTACACACTTTGGTTTTTTTGGTTTTTGTTTTGTTTTGGGGAGGTGTTTCTGTTTGTTTTGGTTTTTTTGTTCATATTGTGTATTAACACTTTGGGAACATATTTCCCTTGAAACATCCAACTTTAAAATAGAAACCTAAGTTATCTTTGTGGTTTACGTTTCTGGTCACTTACTTTGCTGTTCTCTGTGAAGAGCACTGCTGCTGATCGACTACGAAGCAGGCACATAAGTGGCTGAGGTGCCTAGTGTATTTTGTATTATGAACAGTAGCTCCAGTTGATCCCCTTTGGGTTCAAAATAGTAGTATGGACCAAGTTACTGTTGGAATTACCCACCTTTGATAAAAGCCAGATTTGTCACCAGTTAAGAAGTGGTTTATATGTAATTTTGTAATGTTATTAATGACATTTTTTTTGTTCTTTTTTTGAGACACCATCTTACTGTGCAGTTCAGGCTGGCCTTGAACTTGCATGGATCCTGCTTCAGCCTCCAGAATGCTGAGATTATAGGTGTGCACCATTACACCCAGCTTAATGAGTTCTTTCTGTGCTTCAGAAAGTGTCATGATGATTAAATACACTTCTACGAAAGTAGTTTTCTGTTCAATTTAGCATTAGTAAGAGAAAAATTTAACGTTGACTTAAGATTGACCAAAATATTTCAATAGAGTTAGATTTTTGGTTAAATAATATTTTTTATGTCATTGCCACCCACGATATTCTCCAGTTCAGTGTTTCTGAAAAATTAAAATGTACCATTATATTTAAACTGAGATTTTTTAGGTACTCGGTATATAATTTGTTCTAAAATGGAGTAATTTTTTTATGTATTTTATGTGAGCTAAGAACAGTAATGCATACAAATTAGTTGATGTTCATGTTTGCTTTTAAATGTTTGGGCACTTTTGTTCTTTTTTTTTTTTTTTTTTTTTTTTTTTTTTTTTTTTTTTTTTTTTTTTTTTTTTTTTTTTTTTTTTTTTTTTTTTTTTTTTTTTTTTTTTTTATTTTTTTTGAGTTTAAAACAGTTATTTATAAAAATTATTTTTTTTTTTTTTTTTTTTTTTTTTTTTTTTTTTTTTTTTTTTTTTTTTTTTTTTTTTTTTTTTTTAATTTCTTTTTTGTTTCTGGCACCGGGGATTGGACTCACAACCTTGTGCCTGCCAGGCAGGTGCTTAAGCCACTGAGCCAAACTCCCAGCTCTAGGTTTTGTTTTGTTTTGTTTTGTTTTTTTGAGGCAGGTCACACTACGTAGCTCAGGCCCATCTTGCGCTCACATTGTAGCCCAAGCCGGCCTCGAACTCACAAAGCTCCGCCTACCTCAGCCTCCCACGTGCTGGGATTAAAGGCATGCGCCACTACGCCCAGCTGGGCACTTTTGTTCTTGTTGGTACATATTAATGCAGAATAATGAGATTCATTTTGGTACATTGAAACATGAATGTGATATATTTTCATCTCTATTCTTTTCTCTTCCCTATTCTCTCACTCTAATCCTCTTCCCCATCTCTAAGTCTACCTTCTAGTTTTGTGTCATCTCTCAAATTTTTTAAATTTTGGATTGCTGATGTAAAAGAAAATGTGGGGTATTTAGCTAAGACTGGCTCGTCCCCATTGTTCTTTTTCCATTTTATCGATGAGCACCATGTATTATTTTTCTTTTCAGACAAAATGTTAATGAATAAATTACTTTTTTCTTCTAAAACCTCAGTACTCAGGTTTAACCACAGTGTTGCACTTCGCGATAGCTAAGTGGGTTTGGGGCTATAGTTTGGGCACTTCTCTGAAAGGTTCCCCATCACTGCCCTAAGGCCGTTTACATTGCTGAGCCATTGTGAATTGCGTATGGGTATTAATGCTTTTGTTTTTAATAAATTTTAACAATTTAAATATGTGTCTTTTCCAGGGAGCATTTGGTGCCCTTCAGAAAATATGTGAAGATTCTGCTGAGATTTTAGATAGCGATGTTTTAGATCGCCCTCTCAACATCATGATTCCCAAATTTTTACAGTTCTTCAAGCACAATAGCCCCAAAATAAGGTATTTATGTTGGTAGTGTTAATTTATAAATGATGGGGGCCTGACCGCTTCCCTGCTTTGCATTATCCAGTGTTTTTGTAATTGGCAGAAGGTACAGATATTCCACAAAGGTGAACCTGCATAATTGAAGTTTACTGCTTTAATAATAAATCCCATAAGATGCTGTCTTCCTATCCTTATTTTGTCAAATAGTTTTATCAGATTTTGATTAAATTTGATACAGTTCTGCAGCTTCAGAATGATTAATTGTATTCCTAATAGTTGTGTTCTTGTAAGTTCTTTTGTTGAAAGCCAAGATTAGTTGAGAATTAGTATCCTGTTTCCCTTATGCTTCCATTTTTTAGGCCCAAAACTGATCTGTTCTCTGCTTTTCTTCATCTTGTGTTGCATAAACTAATCATTTTTGGGGGTTTTTTGTTTTGTTT
>RJWM01008842.1:0-70906 GCA_004363535.1 Dasyprocta punctata
TCCTATCCCTGACATTGAATTCCGTGAAAAATACTATATATTTATCCCAGCCCTCAACATCCAGATTGCTCTAGTTTTTGAGATATGCCTGCTTTAGCACCTCATTCTGTATTAGTGTGCCTTGCTTTGCTTTTATCCCATCAAACATATCCTCTTTGGTTAACTGTCAGGAGACAGCTTATCACCATGCTCCTCAGCTATCAGCAGTGCCTCTGTTCTTCTATTCATAGATTCATTCAGCCATTCATTCATTTCACATTTCTCAACTATTATATAAGATAATGGCTTAGTGCTGGAGATACAAGAATAAATAAGCTTCAGGCTGGTCCTTTGGGGAACTGAGAATGATTTTACACACGTAGAATTCTTACATTCTAGAAGTACGTAATCTGTCTCTTATTTATTTACTTACTGATAACAAGATGGAAATATGTAAACTATATGTGAGCCTTTTTAAAATCCTAACAGGTTGTAGTGTACCTCAATGCACTTCTATGATAATAGCTAATATTTATTTAGTTCTTGGGATTTACCAAATATGGTTCTGGATGAATTACCTGCATTAATTCATTTCATCTTCACAACAATGTGACTACCTTACCTGCTGCCATTTTCCAGACAAAGAAAATGAGAAAATAGGGTTGCATAATTGCTGTATCACTAGAGTTTGGATGCAAACAGTTGGACTGCCTCTAGAGTCTTCACTGTGTAATATTCACTCTGAAGCACACAGATGGAGGTAGGATCTGCCTATTTTATATTCTAATACTGCTTTGCACTCTGTTGTCTTAGAACTCAGCATGCTCATTTGCTTACATATTGCCCATGACTGCTTTAGCACTAGCAGTGGTAGAGGATGAAGAGTTGCCCTCAGTTGTACAAAACATAAAATACTTACTCACTGCTCTTCATAGATAGAGTATGTAGACTCCGTTTGAAAAAAGTTTTACACAACAAAAGTAATCCATAACTTAGATACAACATCAAGGAATCTGTGCAATAATGTTTGCATATGTCACATATAACCTTGATAATGAAACAATAGAAAAAATAAACTTCATTTATTGCAATCATATAATGTTACACTTAATAAGAATTAGCTGATAAATAATTGTTTCTCTCAGAGAACACAGCTGGATTACTTTATGGCTGTATGTCCCTGATGCTGGACAGCTGGGTCTCCATCCGCACAGAACCAACACTGACCAATTCCTTTTATTGTTGTTTCATGTAGCAGAGCTAATAACACATTTCTGTTAGCACATAATGTACAACTGCAAAATAAATTTACACAATAATTTGTCTCTTGTAGTGCATACTAAACTAATTGGAAATGGAGAGAAAGAATGTATGCTTTCCTTCAGTTATCAGAATGCCATAATGTAAACTAAACAGAAAATATTAGCAAGCTAGGTTTTTATTTTTTTAACTTTAAATGAGAACAAGTGCCATATTTATGCTGTTTCATCACTGCTTTTATTACCTTTCATTTTATTTCAAACAAAATATGAGAAGTATTAGTTAAGTATATATTTTAATACTTTAATTACTCAGTGCTTAATTTGTTTTTAATAATTTAATAGATGAAATGAAAACAAAATAAGACATTTGATTGTACTTGTACCATGCATTTAGGAAATCAATCATTTGCAACAAGTTTTCACATGACAAATAAATTAAAGGGAAATGTAATTATCAAAATAATGGAATTGTAATGAGGTTAAAGAGAATTTTATTCTGTTATTATCTGAGGTCATGAACAATACTGAGAAATATTGACTTAACTAATAATCTTATTGTACTGATACTATAATTTATGGAAATGGAATACTCAAATCTTTTCAAAATAAAAATTATGATTGCTTGGTACAAATAAAAATCATTGTTTGCTTTCTATTTCTTGAAAGGAAAGTGAGTATATAAATGTGTGGTTTCTAAAATGATGTTTTTTGTTAAAATATAACGGGAAATATTTGTTTAGAAATCATGAGAAAGATCTTTTAGAATATGACAAGGAAGGGATCTGTAGATTTAAATATGCATAAATTTTACTTGGAGCAGACTAGGTGCTGTGCACCATAAATCCTTTGAATTTTAACTACTTAATTAACCTAAACGTATAGTAACTACTGCTCAAATACTTTTTCCAGTAGACATTTTATGCAAGTTCAATTCTGTTTCCGGGTCCTTCCCTGAAGAAATCCATGACTTAGATCATTATAAAAACAATTAATTAACTTCTTTACTTATTAATTATCTGATGTCAAGATAAGTGGCTGAATGTGTGACTTTATTTTTCCACCTGCAAAAACTGTAACTACCATCTACAGGTCTAAAATCAGATGACAAATGTTAAAACACTTAGCAACGTGTTTAAGCACAGTAGATGTTGGATCTGTGAGATTTTCCTTTCTGTAAGAGCTGCTAGAATTTTGATATTTAAGCCAGTCCTTTCTGACTGCCCCTTACTTTCATGTGTATAATTCATATAATTTAGATCACTCAATGAATTTAGACTGCTGACTCACAGGGCCTGTGTCATAATCCTTCTGTGACAAAAATTGATTTGATAGTGTGTGCTAGGTTGATGGTGACAAGGTCAATTGAGTTGAATTTGCTTTTCTCTCTAAGTAATAAATTTTGTTCCTTTGGTATGTGGTAATCTTAAAAGGCCTGGTGAGTTTTAGGCCTTTCTGCTCTATAAATGTTTATTATTTAGATGTAGAGTTCATTTAACCTCATTTGCCAATACTGTCTTATAAAAATTTTGTAATTTCATTATGGTAGTTTAAGTGTGTTCATTCATTTTTGAATGATTATACAACTAGAATCTGGCTTTCAAAAAGCTCTTAAATGCTCTTAGCTTAAACATCTCCTCCTTAGAGAGATCTTTGCTAATCATATTATCCGTGTAGATTATAACTCTTTGTCATTGGCTGCAGTTTTTGTTTCTCTTTCTTTGGCACCTACCACAATCTGGAGTTGCATTTTTTAATACTGACCTCTTTCCCTCATCTGTAAACCCCTTGGAAATTGGGCCAGTTTTATTTTGTTCATTATCCCACAAATCTAGTTCTTTCTGTTCATGGCACATAGAAAGTGTTTAATAAAATATATAGCGAGTGGTCCTTCTTCTGAGGGTTTAGGAGTAGAAGGAAGACAAGGAAAGAAGTTTGGAGCTTCAGGAAATCTCAAGGCTATTACAGGATCAGGATTGGAAGAATGCTTTGCTTGAAGGAACTCAATGTAATTATTTAAATTCTTTTCTTGTACACAGGGATGAAGAGTGGAATTTTAGTGACCTAAGCATTCATTTTTTGTAATGAAATGTTTCTACTGTGGCACATTACTGAGTGTACCTTTATTCATTAGGTTATTCAACAAGTATTTATTCCCTGATTTGTATACCAACCACTCCACAGATAGAATTCACTCCCATGTACCTTGGCATCCATGTGTATATTTACTGACTAATGTGGTATACACATGGATGTATCATTACATATGGGGTATGAATAATGAAGAAAGCAAGTAGAAACCCCCAATTTAAAATGTGAGAAGAGTTTTATTGAACCACTTTCTAAGGGAGCGATGTTATAGTCTTCAGTTCCATCATATTCTCTGCAGTTGGCCACGCTGCATTGACCGATGCTTTACTGGGCTCAGACCCTTTCTCCTTGCCATGTGAACATAGACCTGTCACCTGCTTGTTGTTTTGGGTTCTACTAAGTATTTGTTCCTCCCTTTGGGATTGATATTCTGCCCCCAAACCCATCTCTCTTAAGCAGGATCCTACCACGTTCTTTTCTCTTGCTAGCGTATTTAAGGGGAAGCAGAAAGTTCTTATATAGTGAATGCCAGCTAATTTTCTGTTCTGCATTAGTTGATGAAACATTTCAGTCCATTACCAGCCTTACTGTCCCATATACTTCCTGAATTTCTGCCAGCACATGGCCCAAATTCTTTTACATGCCTTGGATTTTGAATCATAATCAGATTCTTCCTGTCTTACTTTTTTAGTCAATCTTTTCTTCTTCTTCCCTTACCGACTGTATCCCCAACCCCTGTGGATTTCATATGTATATATTGCTTTGCTCAAAGCTGTGCAGTTAAAGAAGTAAACAAGGAAAGAAATCAAATAATTTCTTATCAGGAATATTACTCATATTTTTAAACATTTTGTTTAGTATTGGAAATTGAACCCTGGACTTTTGCCCTCAGCTGTGTCCCCAGTCCTTTATTATTTTTTATATTTTTTAATTTTGAGACAAGTTCTCACTAACTCACCAAGTGGCACAGGCTGGACATGAACTTTCAGTCCTTTGGACTCAACCACCCAGAATGCTGGGGTTACAAGCATGCACCACCACACTTGGTTTTAATTGAAACTATATGTCAGATAATTCTTTGCTATGAGGGGCTGTCTGGTGCATTGAACAATGTTTGACAGCACCTCTGACAGTACACACCAGATGCCAGTATCATCCCTCTCCAGTTGTAACTGTAAAAAAATGTCTCTAGACAATGTTAAATGTCCCCTGGGTGCAAAGTTGTCACTGGTCGAATGCAACTGTTTTCAAGTTTCCAAGGCACTTGCCACTTGCTCATTTATTGCTTCTTTCACTCATTCAACAAATGTTTATTGATCACCTGTGTGGTGTTAGAATCTGTTGGATCCTTTAAGACTGTGACTGTCATAGACAAAAACCATGTCCTTAGACAGCTTGCATTTTTGTGGAGAGAAATGTATAGTTAATTCATGAAAAAGTACTCTAAAAAATAAGATCACGTCATGAAAAGTGCAGTAAATAAAGAGCAGCCCTATTCCTGATAAAATAACCAAAGAAAACCTTTCAAGAGATAACTTTAGAGTAAAGGTATACAGAAATGAAAGGTGAATGTTTTGTGACTATACTGGACAAAATCATTGCAGATGGAAGCAGAAAGTGGAAAGTCTCTGAGTGGAAACATGATTTTCAGTGAGAAATAGCAAGATGGCCAGCGTGGCTGGAGTACAGTGAAGGACCCAGTATGATGATAGATCCCAGTTATGATGAGAAGCCACTCAAGGGCACTGAGCTAGGGTGATAAAGGACTCTGATTTTTCAACTAAAAAGCACAGTCAGACTACTCTGCAAAGGACTGACAAGAGCAGGAGTGCCAAGAATGGAACTGAAGAGAATCCTGCAGAGGTTATAAAATAGTAAGTGAGAGATGATGGCAACTGCAGCCAGAGTTTTGAGAGGTGTGAGGTGTTGTTAGGTTAAGAGATCTAAGTTGAAAGTGGGCCTGGATTAACCTGCTGAAGGACTGGGTGATGAGTGTAAGTAAAAGAAAGGCCTGTAGGTGACTCATAGGCACAAGTACCTGGGTGAGCGCCGATGCCATTGTCTCAGCTGGAGAAGAGCCGGAGAGGGCCTAGTTTTCTGGTGGCAGACTAACAGCTGAGTTTCGGACATCAGTGGGCATGTTGAGGATAAATAATTTTACCTGAATTACCTATTTTTGCCCTTGAAACAACCACAAAAACAGTTGCAGTTGGCACAATCACATTTGGTTTAAAATGAAAAATCGAAATTTCAGAAATCTTGAGCAAACCATTTGTACTAAACAGTTTTAGACTCTAAATCAAGACCCTGAAATTGTGCCCTTAATTATAGCTGCCAAATATTTTTTGATATTTCTAGGTTAAAACTTGGCAACATAAAACATTTACTATCCTCTTTTGCAGCAAATGAGGCACAAACAATGAAAATGTTTGTCTTTAAGGCTCTTGTATCTATTTTTCCTTTTTATCCATATTATTGTTAAAATCAAGGATGAAACTTAGGGAAAAAAATGCCACACCATGAAGAAGTAAGTGTAATACTTACTGTAATAATATAGTAGCCTAAACTTCTTCCAAAAGCCATTTCTGTGTCCTGTTCCTCTCTTACTCACTCATGGTGAATTAACTCCATGTGTCACTTGAAAATTTTTTATAAATAATCTCATGTTAATGCCTTTGAACTCCATGACCTGTGGTATCATACATGATGATTATTCACAGAATAACTGAGGTCTCCTTCCTCAAAGTACTTCATCATCTTGTCACTAAAATGTAAATATTTTCTACTTTGTTTTTCCTGACTTCCTGGGTAAAAGAAAATAAAAAAAGATGATGAAACTAAGAATAGCATTTAGAAGAACTATAACCCTAACAAGAATTAGTAGTGAAATGCTTTTAGAACATTACTTTTAAATCCTTTTGATAATATACTAAAATTAAAAGTATGTGATAATAAGTCAATCTATTGTGATAATTTTATCAGCCAGTGTTGTTTTAAGAAGTGTAACATTACCCATTTAGGAGACCTCAGTCCAAGAGGAGAAACACCACAGGACTAGAAGCAGAAGGAGCCTTTGCTACCCCTTTGCCAGACGGAGAATTGAAACCATGGGTTTCAGAACTCAGAGAAAAAACTCCTGCTGTTGCAGAAAAAATATTTCCATTGAATGATAAAAATGCATGCCTTCAGAATTTAAAATCAGGCTGCAAATTTTTTGAGTTTGATAAATGTTGCAGGGCTATTACATTAAAGATTTGACATTAAGACTATAAACAAAAATTTATACTTAAATTAGCATTTTTATTCAGAAGCAAATTGAAAGTAATTATGAAAACTATGAAAGTTTCCTTTTTGCATGCAGACACATTCAGGTCCATTTAGTAACAAAACCTTATTCAACATTAATTAGAAACTTTAAAATATCTACCAAATTCATTCATTTTATTCTAAGAAATTGCAAAGTAATTTACAACCTATTAAAAAGTCAATTATAACTTCTATTTATTTGATGTAATAGTCACAATTAAAAATTAAAATATAATTTCATTTTTCTTTAAAGTCTATATTGGTGCCAAAGGTCTTCATGGGATATAATTGAATAATTTACTATACAGAATAGGGCACACTGAACATAATCTAATTACTTGTGTTTATACATTTATTGATGATAGTATATGCATACTTTTTCCGCACAGTTTCTGTTTCCTTTCTGATCTTCTCACATCCTCACAATCTTTTCTGTTTCATGTGGACTTTGAGATCTTGAAAATAGCTACATACAAGGTTGATTATTCTCCTTCATAGCATCTGAGAAAGGAAAATGAGTTTCAGAAAAAAAAGAAAAACTAAGATTTTCATTTGCTTTTCTCACTTCCTTAATCTTTGCACTGTTGGGCAACAAATCCCTGGTAACTAAACTGACTGGTGCCTTAGTTACTGCTCGCAGGTTGGTGTAGTCTTTGTCACTGCTCAAGCTGTTTTTTTGTTTGTTTTTTTTAACTAGTTTTATTTCAGAGTTTTTCCTCTGCAGCAGTGAAAATTATTTATGCTACTTAATCTCAACACTTAAATTCACATCATTTTATATGCTAGTGACAAAATGGTAATGAAACATAGGCCATTTCTGCATACCAAAGAATGACAGCTATCTTGAAGGAAGGCAGTTGTGTGATTGAATTCCAGTTTAAGCTTGTATGGTTTTTATCATGGAATGCCAATTGTACTTCAGAGGAAAACTGACAAACTATAGTTATTCATAAACTGACATTTGGCAGAATCAAGTAAGCATATCATTTCAAGGAAAACAGCTCTCTATGTTTGCTGCCAGCAAGACTAAAGATTGAAGTGAAAATTGGAATTTCAGAAAACTTGAATGTGGTACCATTTATACAGCTTTTTACTTCTTAATGCCCTTTTTATTAACTCAGTAGTGGTATTAAGAAATTATATTTAAAATATGTATACTGGTACAGTATAATACATCAATATTTGCAAAGTATGATAATTCAGTTTGCCATTTTCTAAATGAACCATGTTAAGAATCAGACACAAAAGATGTAATCAAAACACAGGACAGAGTGCTTTAAAGTACTTCTGTTTTTTAAGGTACTGAGGATTAAACCTAGGGTTTTGTATCGAGCTAAACTCTCCAGCCCTTTTAATTATTATTTTTAAAAAATTTTACATAGTGTCTCATAAAATCAGTAAATTGGCCAAATTGGCTTGGATTTGTGATCCTTCCACCCCAACCTCCCAAAGTGCTGGGATTATAGGCATGTAACACCATGTGGAGGTAAAACAGTTCATTTATATAATTTCATAATTAAATAGCAACTAAATTTTATAAAGTTACTACATATAGGCTTTGATGTAATATTAGGTGAGAATGCCCATAATTATCTGCAAAAGATTTCAAGGACTGTTTCTTTGTCAAACACTTGTGTAGTGGATTGGTAACTGGTGGTCAACTTGTAATACCAACTGAACTGAATCAGTGTGGTGCTGAGCATGGATGGCCCACCTGAGGACTGTGGCCAGCATCAAAAAGAGACCTGGATAGGAAAAAGAAGCATCATGGGTTCTCTTAAGTGTTGTTGTTTGGAGCTGTTGGTTCTTTTGGAGCTGTTGGTTCTTCTGGAGGAGCTTGTCATGCTGGCTTTCCTGATTAGAACTCAGCTGTTATCATTGGAGGAGCTCAGGGTCTTGTTGCTGAGAATGTCTGCAGTTCACTTTAGGGGAGCTTTGGTCCTTACTTTGATGGTTCTGGAGGGGAAGATATATGCTGTTCAATCTCTAGGAGAAGGTTGTCATGCCAGCTTCCTGATACATGCTCAGCTGTTATTGTCGGAGGAGCTCAGGACTTTGTCACTGAGGATGGCTGTGGTACTTTTTGGGAGAGCCCTGGTCCTTATTTTGAGTGTTCCTTCTTGGTTCCAGTGTAGAACCCTCAATTAACTGGCACAGATCCTTCACCCCGCTCGCATAGACTTTCTAGCTTCCACCACTGACCTTTGGGCCTTCCCAGCGCAGATCCGTGAAACAGAGTGGCATGAGTTGTTGTCGTGGACTCTAAGCCTCCAGTTGGACTCGTGGGAGGCATTGTCAAGGGATCTAAGTTTTCAGCTGAACTCATGTAGCTCACTGTCATGGGATCCAGGCCCTTGGCTGAATTTTCTTGGTCTTTAGTGGGTGGACAGATATCCTGTACTTCTTGTGTTTGACACCTTGGGTGACCATTATAATAATACTATAAATCATGTGTCCTGAACATAATTGTTCTTCTCATAACCCCTGACTACAACCACATGCCTTCAGGAGACTGACTTTTCTTCATGTGCTTCAAGCAAAGCAGTAAGTTGCAACAAATCGAATACTAGAAGCAAAGAGATTTTGCACAATTGTAAAACAAAACTGTTTTTCTTCCTAGTTATATTTTTTCAAGTGCAGATCTTTTTTCCATAAAATGTGTTGTTTATTTTAACATATGTTGAATTTCCAAGCTTTACTTTTAAATGAATTATTAAATATTGAAACTCCTCTAAGTTTTCATTTCTAATGTGGCAAATAACAATAGTTATAACCCACATAAATAAATCCTCTTTGGAGTTTGCAGTTATTTTTGAGAGTATAAAGGGATCTTGAGACCAAAAAGCTTGAAAACTGTTGCAGTAGGTCAAATTCATTCATAGATTTTTTTTCAGTAGTATTATGAGTTCTGTTGCCAAGGGAAGCCTTTCCTTGTCATTATTTAAAAAGAATGAGGAATTTGGTGCTGAGAGCAAAATATTTTTATGATATTATGTAGAATAAGTGTCAATCTCTTCCACAATAGCAAGAACATATTTTGTTTCACAATTCTCTGTCACTTCTTTACTTAAAAAGTTGCAAATCCTGAGTTGAGAAAATAGTACACTATTTTTTATTCCGCTTATTTAAATATTGCATAAATGTGACTATATAATTTATTTTTTAAAATATCTCATGTTCTTTTAAGAGTAAAAACTGTCTCTAATGCTGAAAGCTTATTCACAGTAATAGACCTGAGTCCTTGAAAAATTATTCTAATTAACTGAGTAAGTGAAAATTTGGGTAAATTTGACTGTAGAGTGACTAAAAATGTAATCTATTCTATTTATAAAGAATCAGGCTCTCTCTGCACACCTGAAATGTACACTCACAGTATGCTCCATCTTTAACTGTTGCTGTGTAGGAAACCCTAAGCTCTATGCCTCTCTGTGCAACAATTCTGTTGATCAGGCATGATGGCACACACTTGCAATTCCAGCTCTTAGGAGACTGAGGCAGGAGGATCCCCACAAGTTTCAGGCTAGTGTGGGCTACATATTGAGTTCAAGGGTAACCTAGACTATGTGGCAAGACCATGTCTCAAAATAAATAAATAAATAACTTTTTGAATCATAATAATGTTACTATTAAATATTGCCATATAACTTCTACCAATCACGATACAATTAAACATAAGTAATATATTTCGTAGCACTGGCTAATTTATCTTTGTAGCCTGAACTAGAAAATGATTTGGCACCAAAGTATGTGATCTTTGAAATAATCATAAGAAATTTTTTTATTTCTGTAGTGTTTAAATCATATCATGTGATAAGATCACAGTTGGTATAACACAAGCTTTACTCTCCACTTATTTACATTTACAATTAGAATGGTAGAATGAATTAAAAGAACAACAATTTAACAGGGGTTTTGCACAGAAGATTGACAGGATGACATCTTCTTATCTTTTGTTCAGATGTTAGGCAGAGTGGAGGTGTTCTTAATGACTCTCCTTTTCAAACAAATCTAAACCTCTTAAAATATATAGGCCACAAATAGGAGGAGCACATATGAATTCTAGAAAAATCTGCACTTAAAATGAGAGCGTAATAGAAGGATGTAAAGTAGAGGAGAAACTCAAGGAACTGCTAAAAAGGCAGAAGAAGAAATGATGATGTAGCTGCCTATAAGGGATAAGAAGGTTTTTAAGAATGGCAGTTGTGCAAATTATTGATAAATTTACTAAACTGATAAAAATGTTGGAGCACAGCACTTCTCAGAGTGTTAATACTTGATGATGTTTACTCTACAAAATGGATAGAGCCCATACTTTGAGCATAGAATTAAACAATCCTCTTAAAGTATAAGAGATAGTAGAGCAAGGTAAAGATAAGGAATTTGTCAAAAAGAAGTTGAAAATATAAAGATAGAATTTTATCTGGCCGGACTAAGAAATCCATAAACTGTTATCTGGAAATTACATGGAAAGGCTGGAGCAAGTCACCCAAGATTCAAGTTTTTCAGCTACATATGCCTCCTGTATGGCCTCAAAGCATGGTACCATTTCCACCTGCTCCACAAAAATTTTTTGATTGACAAATACCTATTCATCTATGAGATCTTAAATTATGGATAACTTTTTCTCAAAGGTCTTTCTTAACCAGAAAAATATTTTCTATCCTTACAAACAAATTCCTTAATTTTTCATGATTTGAAAATTTGGTGTTATATATTTACTCATGTCAAATGTATCTTCCTTAATAAGAAGGAAGAACTCACGAAGGAACTCATGAAGACAGGTGTATATCTTTATATCGTATCTAAAAGTAGTGATATCAATTGGCATGTGGAAGATAATCATTAAAAATCATTAATAGTGGAATAAATAAATATATGATAAAGATAGCATCTGAGATTTTTTGTTATAGAAATAGTCTTTAAAGGCAATTGGATAACCATTTGACAAGACAGTAACTGCTATAGTCAAGGTACAGCAACAGCAGTAAATGTTTTGTTACAAATACTGTGATTTTTTACCATCTCATTTGTAGACAGGAAATTAAATTGCTACTTCAATGCCTTATACCTGCATGAATTCCAAATCAATGAAAATAGAAGAGTTTATACTCTAAGAAAGAACCATCTGAAGTATGATTTCATGAGTAGGAACTCAAAAGCAAATGATTTATAAATTCAGTTTTATGCAAATTAATCTTTCTGTGTGATGATAAGCAAAACCTTCCTCATTAGTAAAGTTAAAATGTAAATGACAGCATAAAAAGTGGCCATCATGCTTTGGAGAGACCTTTTTCAATAGCATATACATCATTAAGGAAAACCTGAGTCCTGCTGAAAAAATTAAACTAAGTGTGAAATTTAACCTCTCAAGAGAATAAAGCAAACTGTTAATAAATATGCATAGAACTTTATCACTTCTTAAAGAAATATACATTATGGAAATCAGTGTGGAGAGTCTTCAGAAAACCAGGATTAGAGGTCCTGTTTGACCCAGCTATTTTCCCAGAAGTAAAAACATCATACCACAGTGATATATGTGTACCTATGTTTATAGCAGCACAATTTGTAATAGCTAAATCTTGGGAACAACCCAAATGCTCATCAACTGAGGAATGTATTAAAAAGATATGTGGTATTTTTATGCAATGGAGTACTACTCAGTGATAAAGATAAATTCGAAGCTTTTATAGGTAAATGGATGCAACTAGAAATATACTCATAAGTGAAGTAAATCAGACTGACATGTAAACATTGTATTGTCTCTCTCATGTAAGAATCTGAAAGAGTAAATAAGATCCAAAGGCACAGTAGATATTGTAAAAGGGAAGGAAACTGCTCAAAAGGAAAGAGCGACTGGGATGGGGAAGAAGAGAAAAGAAGGATAAAAAATATATATATATACACACAAGATAGCTGAGATAATTGTGCTATTAATTCTACTGGTTCATGAAAAAAAACTGTGAGTTTATATTGTTTGATCTGTTTTGCATGCCGTATCTTGTAATCTGAGCAACTATTTTAAAGATAACAATACGCAGTATAGTATCCATTGTTAATTTCCTATCATCTTGTTTTGAAATACTGTATTGTATTTCTTGTTTTGTTTTCTTTTAATATCTTTATTTTTTTTATTTTTTATTTTTTTTTGTGGTACTGGGGATTGAACTCACAACGTCACGCCTGCCAGGGCAGGTTCTTTTAATATCTTTAAAACAAAAAAATACAAAAGAAATATACATTAATGAATAATGTAATATGGAAGTATACTTAGAAAATGGAGTTTTAAATTAATTTGTTACATGGGCTGGGGATTTAGCTCAGTGGCACAAGTGCTTGCCTGCTAAGTGTGAGCTCATGAGTTTGATCCCCAGTACCAGAAAAAAATTGTTACAGTATTCTAAAGACTAAGAAACAGACATGTAGAGGTATAAAATATGCCACCATTTTCATAGCTATATACATTAAATATCAAAATCTTCAAAAAGTCTTTGGAAAAACAATTTTATTCAGAATTTTAAAAAAATTGGAACATTTACAGAGATGTTTAATAGATTTATAGCCTTGTTAATAATGGGAAAGAGAATTAATATCCAAATGAAAGAAGCAGTCTTGGGGCTTCCGGGAAGATGGTGGAACAGTAAGCAACAGAGTAAACAGCCTGTCTGAGAGATACCATCCAGATGCTGGAATATAGCATCATGGGGAAGACAGGAAGGAAGGAAGTGGGTCCCCTGGACCCAGGAAGAATCTAAAGCAAGAATTAAAGCCCACAGAAAGAGTACAAAGAAAAACTTAAACAAAGAAGGTGGTAGCTGGCAGCATATTTGCCCAGAGTGGACCCACTGTGCGAGAGGAGCTGCTGGAACCTGGGGACACATGATCAAGGTGGCATGGTAACAGTGACTCTGGAGGCCTCTGCAGAGAGAGGCAGCATTGGAGGGGAGCAGCAGTGGACAGGGGGAGCAGACCTGGAAGACTGAACTGGCTGACGGTGAGTGCAGAGGACTCTGTCCTCCTGCAGGAGAGAGCAATTGGCCAGGAACCATTTTGGAGTTGGGCTGGAAAAGCCCAGAGCCAAAACTGCTGGTGGCTTCCTCCAGCAGCTCCTAGCTGGGTGCAGACCTGTGGAAATTACTTGAACTGAACCCTGCCTCTGCATGCATTCTAGGGCCATCTCAGAGGGTCCCTGCAGGTAGCCAGCTTGATCTGGAGGCAGCAGTCCTGCGGTAGTGGAGGTTCCCCCTGGTGACCAGGTTAGTAGGCCATGGCCCTGCCCCTGTGTGCAATCCACCAGCCATCAGGGAGCCAACACAGGCTGGGAAGAGCAGCAGACAGCCCTACACCAGCACACCCAATGGCCACCATCAGATATCCATAATCAGCACTGGCTAGAAGAACCAAACAGTTTCACTTCAGAGAAATTGTAGCCAATGCAGGGAGTGCCTGGGACCACAGTACCCATTTGTCCAGAAGAACACAGGAATACCTCAAGACAAAGAGCCAAAAGGCAGTCTCTGGCCTCCAATCCAAGCAGAGGAAGTCCAGGAAATGCAAACGCAGAAGAGATTGGGAGTCACACAACTGAAGTTTCTGAGGTGATGGCAACTGAAGTAAAGAAACAACTTCATGAGGCTATAAAAGAAATTAGAACAGAAATACTAACTCAGGTAAAAGAAGAAATGAAAAAACATAATAAAGAATTGCTAGGCATCTCTAAAGAAGACATAAATGAAAAAATGGAGCACAGGAAAATGAGGGAAACCTTGAATGAACAATACAAAAAAGATTTAGAATACATGAAACACATTCAAAGAGATAACCAGCAAATTAAAAACTCCATTGAAAGTTGGCAAAACCACTTGAAAGAAACTGAAGATAGACTTTCAAACCTTGAAGACAGGTTTGCAGCTTGTGACTGTGAAAGGAAGGATCTCTTAAAAATAACATGGAATCTGGAAGTAACAATTCAACAAAACTGCAAGACAACCCAAAGAAACATAACTTAAGAATAAAAGGTGTGAGTGAGAAAGCAAGGGTCAATATAAATGATATTGAAAGTCTATTTACAGAAATAACATCAGAAAACTTCCCAAGCATGGGAAAAGGAAGTGACATTCAGATAAGTGAAGCATATAGAACTCCAGCTAGCCATAACCAAAATAAATCTACACCCACACATATAATACTCAAGATCCCAGAAATTCAACACAAGAGCAGAATATTAAAAGCTGTTAGAGAAAAGAAACAGATCATCTATAAAGGAAAACCCATCAGAATCACAACAGACTTCTCAACACAAACCATCAGGTCAAGAAGAAGAACTTGGAGTGAAGTATTTCAAGTCCTGAAAGAAAACAACTTCCAACCTAGATTGATGTATCCTGCAAAACTATCTTTCAGAATTAATGGAGAAACAAGATACTTCCATGAGAAAGAACAGCTAAAGGAATTTATGACCACCAAGCCAACCCTACAAAGAATACTGAAGGACATTCTAGAGAGAGATAAAAAAGGCCACAGCTCTAGAAACAGTGGCAGAGGGATATCACCAAGTGGGGCAGACAATTGAATAGAGAGGAATAGTAGGCAGCCAATGGCAGGAAAATAGCATGGCAGAGATGAGACAATGCATGTTGGCCTTAACTATTAATGTAGATGACCTCAATTCATCAATATAAAGAAACACAGGCAGAGTGGATCAGGAGACAGGTTCCATCACTACGCTTTATACAAGAAACACATTAAACTCGAAAGGGGTTTCATAGACAAAGTCAAAGGAGAGAGAACAATGTTCTGTGTGACAGGGAACCAGAAAGAAGTGGGGGTAGCTTACCCATTAGCTACATAGCGGACAAGAAACATACGGCATTTTTATCCAATGGAAAGCTGCTCAGCTACAAAGAAAACTAACCTCAAGCGTCTTGTAGGTAAATGGATACAACTTGAGATCATGTTTATGGATGAAATGATCTAGAGTCACATGGGTGAACATCATGTTATCTCCCAAGTACAAAAAAAACTAAAGGAGTTAGTAGGATTCAAAATACACAATACATATTGTAAAAATGAAAGGGGAGGAAGTGTCTAAAAAGGGAAGGCAGTGGCCACTGTTAATCTATCATCTGGATTTGAGTTCTGTTTTGTTTTCATTGTTCTGTTTAGTTTGGTTTTATTCTATTTAGCTCTATCTAATTTTATTATATTTGATGGCATGGACAGCTATTTCAAAGATAACAAAATACATTATGGTAGCCATTATTGATATCCATTCACCTTGTTTTGAAGCCCTGTATTGCTTTCATTGTTTTGTTTAGAGTGATTTTATTCTATTTTGATTTGTTTAATTGTATTATGACTGATGATATAGGCAACTGCTTAGAAAATAACAAGAGACATTATGGTAACCACTGTTGTTTTACTATTGCTTTGAAGTCCTGTATTGCTTCCATTGTTTTGTTTTTATTGGTTTTATTCTGTACTATTTTGTTTGATTTTATTATGCCTGATGGTATGCGCAGTTATTTTGAAG
This sequence comes from Dasyprocta punctata, assembly GCA_004363535.1. NCBI lineage: Eukaryota > Metazoa > Chordata > Mammalia > Rodentia > Dasyproctidae > Dasyprocta > Dasyprocta punctata. The sequence goes on from RJWM01008842.1 coordinate 16,165, forward strand.
ATAACAAGAAGCATTATAAGGGGAAAGGAGGAAAGAAGGAAGGGAAAAGGAAAAAGACATAAATTTGTATATATGTGTACATAAGATGGTTAAAATGACTATACTGCTAAATGCATTAGTTATTGAAAAAGAACAGCTAATACTCGTATGATTAGATCAATTTTACATGTTTATATCTGTTAATCTAAGCAACCCCTTTGAAGGTAACAATATGCAATATTACAACAATTGTCAAATTCCTACATCTCGTTTTGTAAACCTATAGTGTTATTGTATTGGATTTGTTGTTGTTTGTCTCATTTGCTTTTTGTTTTTCTTTTCTATGTTTTTTTCTCTTAAATAAAAAAATTTTTTAAAAAAAGAAGTCTTTAAACAAATTACTATCTACGATATAAAGTATATCCTGAATTAAAACAATGTAACATATATATGTATGTGTATTTGTTTATGTTCACATTCATTAATGGGAAGGAGAATATCAATATTATTTTATGCTCTCATTTCAGGGGGATAGTCATATAATTTATTATAAAATCAATATCAGCATTAATTTGCCTCAAGATGTTGGAGATTACAAAGATTTTTGTAAGAAGAACTTCTTAATATTTTTATGGTTTATGCAGTAAATAAGGTCTAGTATATATTTAGAAAAAATACATTTTAAAAAATTAAATGTATAGAAAAATGGAAAAACAAATGACATTAATATGAATGCACAAGAGAAGTTCAAAGTGAAGTTAATGAAATTCTTTGGGATTGTGCCACTTGAGGGAAAAACCAGTATGTATATACCCTGCCTACACTAATAAATAAAACTAAATATATGCTTCCATATTTGCCAGCTGAGTAAATTACCCTTTACTGCTTTAATTTGCATAATTATGATTACTAGTAAGACTCACAAGTTTTGAAATATTATTGCTTGTTTTTATTTTTTCATTTATAAATTGTGCATTCTCTTGCTCCATTTGTTTCAATAGAATTCTTTTTTTAATTGATCACAAGGGAACTACATACATTAAAATTATTAATGCTTTATAGGTTATGCATATTGTTAATATTTTCCCTAGTTAATTATGTGCTTCTTAATGTTTTTATGTGTTTAGTTGACATACAGTAAAAGACAGCTCTTCTATAGTCACAGCTATTGGAATTGCTATTACAAAAATATGTGTTTTTTGTTTTTGTTTGTTGGTGAGGAGGAATCTGATGTAATTTTTCCTAATAGTTTTGTTTTCCAGTGGATTTGAAATACTTCTTCTAACATGTTTGTTGTTTATTTCTGGATTTTTCTATAGACTATTTTTTGTGTGTAGTGCTACATTGCTTTAGTAATTATATTTTATAAGTCCACTTTTACAATATTTTTGGTTATTCTTAGCTAATTACTCTTGCAGTTTAAACCATGGATCACTGACAAGCATCACAAAATAATTCTATTTGGAGTTTCAATTTGTATTGTATTAAATCTATGAAAATTTTATACCAGAGAATTAGAGTTTTGTCACTGGTGAGTCTTCCACGTCCTGAGAATGCCATATATCTTATCATCATGTCATCTTCAGCAGTATAAAAAGGAAAAACTAATGTAATTATGCTGGTTGAGAAGTTTGTAATCTTTATAGCTGTAGATATAACTAGTAAGATGTGCTTCTAAGTTTGCAATTAATAAAGTAAGAGGTTGAAGTCAGAATTGAAATTTGAAACTTATCTTGTACTCTAAATAACTACTACAAGGATAACAATAGACAATGTATTAATTATCGTAACTCTGCTACTAACCTGTTTTGAAACTGTTTTATTGTTATTTTTATAGTTTTTGTCTTTAAAATAAGAAAAAACCCTATGAACTGGTTAATGACTGTATGGGGTATGCTATGTCCCCCCAAGTCCTCACATACTTTTGATGGGGCTGAGTTACTGGTTTGTTACTGGTTTGTTGATTGACAATGTGAGCGCTGTGCCCAGGGGTGGAGCTGACATACAGCGTAAGGGAAGGTGGGTCTTCCTCTTCCGTGCTTCCGCTTCTGTCTCTCTCTCTCTTGCCAGCGCGGCTTGCAGCTTGCAGCTTGCAGCCACATGAACAGCAGGCCCGCCATGCCACGCTATCTTGGAGCCAACTAATGGACTGAAACTCCCAAGAAACTGTAAGAATAAACCTTTCCTTCCTTAATTTTGGGCGTCAGGTATTTTGTCTTGGCAATGAGTAAAAAGTAACCAAGACAATGACCATCTTATTTTTCCCTCCATTCTTAGTTTTTGAATTACTTCCAGGTAACCATTATCATTTCAATTGCAATCTATAGTTTTCATAACAGTATTTTAGTTCTTACTCCTTCCCACCCCAACTCCAAATCCGGCAACTTATACACAGCAATGTCTCTGTCAAACTTAGCAGTTTTCTACTCACAATGGTAATTTTTGGTGTGGGCTCCTTATTTCGATTATTATCATTATATTCTATCCATTCCTCTGCAGTAGAAGACCACGATCAGGATCAGTCAAAAACACTTCCTTCTTCCAAATCTCCCAACATGTATCAGCTATCAAAATTCTCTTGCACATCAATTCAGATTCACACTGTGCCTCTGCTATCGCTTTTGTGAGAATAGACTTTACTGTGTCATGCTGGGCTCAACAAAACCGTTTATTATTTTCTAATACCTTTAGTATAAGAAATAAAACCACTAGCCTGAAATAAGAGATATTTTACAATCTTAGTCAACGTGACACTTGATTTTCATTTCTGTCTTCTCAAATGATAAATAATATCTGTGCTTCAGCTACACTAAACTTGTTAAACTTATACATACCTCATGTTTTAAAGCCTGTTGCAGAAATGCTACTCTTTTTTCTGAAAAGCATTCTGTCTCTGTCTCATACCACACATGTGTATCATTTTTCAATAGGCAATGCCAGCTTCTGTGGCTTTGCTTATGCAGCCTACTTTAGCATCGCAGACAGTGTTAGTTACATGAGATAAGACATACTAAGCAATTTAGCACAACGCTCAGTAGCCATTTATTAATTACCTAAATAAATGGTAATTTCTTTTAATATTAGCATTTTTTATCTCGACTCCCATAAATACCTTTAATAATTTATCATGTCACTTACTTTGTAATATAGTAATATGCTTATACACTTACCTCACCTAAAATGTAAGATTTACAGGAAGTCAGACTCTGACCTTAAACCTCTTTGGGTTGGATTTATTTCCCCAAAGCACAGTGACTACATAGTCCTTTTATTTTATTAAGTAAGAGTGTTAAATAATTTTGTAACTTGGGTAAAATTGAGTATATTGATCTAAAATTTAATGACCAAGCCAGATGTTGTGGTGCATACCTGTAATTCCAGCACTCTGGGAGGCCAGGTGGGAGGATTAGGGATTTGAGCCCAGCCTAAGCAAATTAGCTACATAGTAAGACCTTGTGTCAAAAACCAAAACAAAACAAACAGAACAGCTTTGAGAGGTAGCACAGTGCAAAGGTCTTGGATTCAATCCTCTGTACAGGGAAAAAAATAATGAGCGTGAAATTTAGCTTTCAAACTAATTCCTTGAAATTCTGAGGCAAAAAATTATCACAGTCTGGAGTTTGTACCCACATGAATGCACACAGAAGTGTTTAGATTTGGAAATGCACCAGTCTCCTCTTTCTTCTCTGAATTCTGGATTCTCATTTTATTCATTTGAGTTAGATTGCATTTCAACTGCAGCTTTGAAATAACTTTGATTGAATGTTCATATACACCAAGTACTAAACTTAATACTTTACAACTGTTGTCTATTCAGACTTGACCAAAATCCTAGGAAGTGAATCTCCAAACTATTTAATGTAGGAGGCTGAACTTTAAAGCAGTTGTGTAAATTTCCCACTTTTTTGCAACATCTAAGTGACAAAAAGGGAATGGATCCCCAACCTGTATGTGAGTGGGAGAGCCGCATCACTTCACTGTGTGCAGAAGCAGATGGAAAGCTCTTGTTCTTCAGGGAGGTGACTTCTAGTGATTAGAAGCCAGGACTGCTGGCCCGGGATGAAGCTAGGATAGCCCTCCACAACGAAGAGCTATCTCATCCACAATGTCAATAATATTGATGCTGGGGAATCAGTGCCCAAGGTGAAGGAGGAGAAATCTCTACAAATATGGAGTTACTCAGTTATTTTCTAAATAGAGAAGTGAGTGAGGGAAGTCTCTGGGGAAGGGGCAGCACATAATGAAATGTAATATGGTGAAGACAACCATAACCATGCAAATGCTTAATTTATCTTACATAATTTAAAACAATAAAACATCTGAAATGGTTTAATGAAGAAAGGTCACAAAGGACACCTGTGTAAGGATGAGGTTAAGTATCCATGGAAAGGTATACTTTATGTGTATCTACTTTCAACTATCAGGTTTTTAGGGCTTGTTAATTATGGCTTTTACTATTTTAGTTAGCACTAGCAGCTAAATTTTATAAATTTTGTGGGCAATTTTTCTTAACCTGAATTATTATTAACATAGCAAGGAATTCAAGCTTACTGTATTTTCCAGGCTGGATGTTTTCATTTTGCTGAATAAGTGTGATTAATTGGCATTGCACTGATCCCAAACTGTATGCAAGGAAGGTCATTAGATAGCCAGATATCTTAGTTGCTTTCATGTTTCTTGGACGAAAGAGCTAACACCCACAAGTTAAAGGAGGCAAAGGTTACTTTTGCTCACAGTTTGTGGAGGTTTAAGTGTATAGTTGGCTGGCTTGAAGGCAGGGTGGTGTCATGGCAGGAAGGTATGGCAGAGGAGAAACAGTTCATGGAAGGGCAGGCAGAAAGCGGTGACAGAGGAATCAAGAACACAGGAAAGATACATAACTTCCAGACCACACTCCCAGTGACCCACCTCTTCCCAGCAGTCTTTACCTCCCAATATCACACCCAGCTGTAACCTATCAGTAGACTAATACACACTCAAGGCCCAGTCACCTCCCAAAAGTCCAGCCTATGAGCATATGAGGCTTTAATGGTGGAGTGGGGGGCATCTACATACAAACCATAACAGCAGATAGGTGTGGAAACCTATTTACTGAAGTATTTGGTAAGTTCTTAACACCTTTTAAGAGTCTTAAAATCTTGATCAGTAAATTTACTGAGGGGATTTTTGTTCTATGGATTAAAGTTTTCTTGGCAAGAAGGAGTCCATTTTAAAAACACTGAGGTATGCACAGATTCACATTAGGACTTTCCACTGACATTGTAGTTTTCTTTGCTCATCTGGTTACTGCAGTGTTCATTTTGCAGCCAAAAAAAAAAAAAAAAACTGCAGTTTTGTTCACAGCTTCTACAATGAGGGCCTGAGGAGATTCTGCATGGATGTGGCTTGTCCAATACCAGGACTGACTTGGTCTGTGCGTGACCTGTGGAATGCATGGGGCTGTGTGCTTAGAAACATCCCAGACTTTGTTTAATACTCTAATCTCATCCTCTTGAAATGCTTAATGTTTGAACTAGTGACCCACATTTTCATTTTAACTGGGACTACAGATTGCATTACTAATTCATATACAGTAAGTAAACTTTGCTTGTACACTGTTACGTTGCAGATGCAGAGTGCTGGGGGCAATATTCCAATGCACCCTACTGGGTCAGTTAAAAGCACTCATTTCAATCTACATGAATGCCATTAAATTTTTCCCAGTAAAAGAACTGGTAGCTTAGGGAGAGCAATAGCCAGAAATACACCTGTCTGAAAAAAAAATCACAGCACTCAGTGTTTAATATGTAAATTGAATGTGTTTTAGCATCCTATAAATTTAAAATAAAATATTTTAAAGGCTGCAGTTTTTTAAAGAAATCATGATACTGCCCACTTTTAGAATAATAGAAATCTATCTATAAAAATTTTCAATTTATTTCATCATATTTATGATTGTGTATAGTCCTAAGTCTAGCTGTATGTGAAGAAAATTCAGGGCAAATTGACTTTATCATGTGTCTGTCTTGTTCTATTCTAAGTTAGAAAGTTGATAATGAGCAGCTATAAATACCTAAACATAGCCTTCATTTTTTGCTATATGAAGGTTGTGATGTATTTTTGGCAAAAGTAAGTTTTTCTTTTATGTACCTGCTTTGGATAATTTGTCAGTATCCCCCTGATAAATGCTATGGTGGACAGTTCATTTTGAAGAGCTGACCCATACCCTTGTAACCTGCATGATAGAGAGGCCTTTCTGAAAAGGGAAAAGCTGACAAAGCATATGTATCTGACTCTTGTTTCAGGTGGACTATTGGGACTAAATATAGGCAACACAGTGTTATCCTCCAACAATTAGAATGTGAAGCTCTGCATTATTTCAAATGTGTGTTTGCGTATTTCTCAGAGATTTAAAAGGATCTGTCATAAATCATTGCTGTTGTTGCTCTTCAGTTTTGGATTTATTGATAGCATATCAATTTCTGTCTTTAGTAATTTCCAGTATGGCACATCAGCTTGGCTGACAGTGAGCAAATGACCAAAGAGAAAAATACGGTATCAGTGGAAAGTCCCAGTGAATTTGTGGGTACCTCAGTGGTTTTAGAGAATGATGTAGGGTAGGAGAGATATTGAATTATTGTACTTACATATATTTTTAAAAATTAAAACTTATAGTATTAGATTTCCTAAATTTAGTTTGGAATTATGTTGGGGGGATGTCCTGGAAGTTATAAAATATCAGGTGAATTTTAAGAGACCATCAAGTATGGTATTCAGTATGTGGCATGTTACGAATTTCTGAAAAGCCATATAATGAAAAAAATCTCCATTTAGTGCCTATTATGCTTATGATACAATACTATCTTGACTTTTGTTATGGCAGTGGCTAATATCAGTGGAGGGAATTCTGATTTTTTACTGCAACACAGCACACCACTCCAAAACTTGATGGCAAAAAAAATGAGGCAGTTATGCCCATATCTTATAAAATTAGGGACTGAGGAGATTCCGAGTGGACATGACTTGTCCATTGCAAGTCTGGGCTTTCCACTGGAGAGACTTGAACGGCTGAGAGTAGGCACAACACTTGGAATAAAACAGTCAGTGCTGGAGTATCTGCTACTAAAATGAATTCTCTAGTTTCATGAGGGGCATATCAGCTGGAACCATCTATCAGAGATTTTAGAAACAATTTCATCATCATTGGGTTTCTGTGAGGATGATGATACCTTCTAAGACAGCATGTCCTGAGAGGAGGTTTCCAGGGCAGATAGGTGTGAGTTATTGGATTTTATCTGATTTCCTCAGAAGAGCAGTGTCACTTCCTCTGTGCTGTAGAGGTCATGGCAGACATTGGCAACTTGAACTGGAGGAGAGACAACTGACCTCTTCAGGAGAGGGAAAGCTCTGAATTTGCAGCCCTGTACTATATACAAGAATTAATTTCCACTGTGAAGTTGAGAAAGAGTGACCTTAGAGGAGCTGAATAATTTGCCAAAGTCACAGAGCAAATACATAACAAAAGCCAGAATCCAAGTGACAATGTTTGTGCTCCTCAAGAGGAAGGTCAGTAGAGAGAACCCCACTTTCTACTTTTGTACCTAACCTTGATCTTAGTTGTAGTATATAATTAGTTGTATGACTTCCTTTAATGTTCAGCCTCCTCCCATAGCACTTTATGAAAGGCAAGGACTATGCATATCTACCTTCTTCCCTGCATTCCCAATGCTTCGCTGCATAATCAGCACAAATTAAGATCTGACTAAATGCTCCTTGAATGAAAGAAAGAAAATTCAAATTCATCATATGTGAATAAAACTGAACTTTTCCTTGAGGCAACTGTGTGGTCCAATTCAGAAAGTGTGGTCATTATACCTCCCCTGCGGGTGGTTGGTGATGAGTCTGTCTCCCATGAGCAAAGTGAATGATTGACTAGAATAACCTTGATTACATTAGAATACTGGATGTTGAGATTTGCCTGATGCCAAGAAGCAGAAGTTTCAGAGAGCAAGTTTTCATAGCACCAGCTTCACCAAGGATGACCAAACAATGCTGTTATTTTTCTTGTACACTTAAATTGCTATGATGTGCTTTCTTTGCAAACGTGAAGCAGGAGGATCATTGCGAGTTTGAGACCAGCCTGAGCCACAAAGTGAGATCAAGGCCAGCCTGAACTGCATAGTAAGACCTTGTCTCAAAAAGACAAAAAAAAATTTTGTTTTTAATGCAGATTCTTTTGAATCCATGGGAAACATGCTGTACAAACTATCATATTTGAAAGTAACAAAATTTTTGTTATATAAATGGCAATCTGTTAATTGTTGAAAAAAATAAATTGAATTTTCATGATTTTTAATAAATAACACTATTGTCTAATAGTTTAACAAATATTTATCAAAATATAAATTTCTCAAATATACCATTTTCATGACATAATCATTAGCATAGGTTGGAGCTATAATTAGTTATTAACAATGGTTTTTCATGTGGTTTAAAAATCTGGCTTAAAGATTGTTGCATGCAATTGTTAAATATGTACGCTTCCTCTTCCCTTTTGTTTTAACTGTAGTTTTTAGGTATAGTTTAAGGGGAAATGTTTCTGGTTTTTCAATTACTGAAAACTATCATTTTCTTTCCTATTAATTAACTGGCTTACTATATTAAACAACTAGCACTCTAAAGAACTTTACAGATGATTCCCGATTTATGAGGGGTTGGCTTAGGATTTTTTGATTTTATGATACTGTGAAAGCAATATGCATTTAGTAGAAAGTGTGCTTTGAATCTGGAATTCTGGTACTTTCCCAGACTAGTGACAATGCAGGCAATCCTATGTCTTGATGCTGGGCAGAAGCAGCAGCACCAAAAGCAGCAGCAGCAGAGGCAGTGAACCACAGCTCCCAGGCACCTGCCGGGACACGAGGATGAACAGCCCATCCTCTGCTGTGTTGCTAAGCTATGATGTTCAGTAAGTTAGAGTAAATGTGATTTAGATGTACAGTATTTTCCATTTACAGTGAGTTTTGTAGGGATGTAACACTATCATAAACTAAGTAGCTTCTAGATTAATAAAATAAGAAAGCAGCATTTTTATGGCCCAAGATAATTGAAACAACTAGTAGAATTCTACCTCTCAGTGTTCAAGAATTTAAAACCTAACAGAAAAGAAAGGACAGGTAAAATTGTGTGTGCATGTGTACATAAATAAAATAGTGAGTGTAAAAATAAAACTGTGTATATGATAGAAAATAATTGAATTGCACGTGTATGTCAATAGAATTCTGTGTGTGTTCGTGTGTATACAAATGACAGAAAGATGCATGATATATGCCACCAGCATAGCTACACAGAGAATGTCAGTTCTGAAAAAATCATTGAGAAGTTAAGAAGTCTGATAATTAGAATCATGATAGACAAGAAAGAACAGACATTGTTTATCAACAAAAAGGGAAAAAGACGAGAATAGAAGTGTTTAAAACAGAACGAGAAATTTAATTGGTAGATATATTTCAGAGTCATTCATGAAAAAGGTTTCTTTCTTCTCCATCTTCATTATAGGTTTTAAAAAATGCAGTAATCTTTTTCTTAAGCTTTCATCACTAATTAGAACTATCAAAGGTATTAATGCTTTTGATCAAATGATTTATGCAAAATGCCAAGCAATTTAGATAGTAACTTCAAATCTTATAAAGTTAAAAATCTATATCATTTCAGTTAAGGTCATAATAAACTCTAGGATTTGAAATAAAAGGCAATACATCTTTGTTGTGTATCACTATGGTTATAAGTATGCTCTTACTTGTCAATTGATTTTCTTTTGGTGAATGTTTCTGTGAAACTTTTGAGTGCCCCCTACAAAACAGTCACATAGTTCAAACTTTCTAATGTTGATATATGTTTGAATTTTTTAAAGTTTTTATAGTAAAAGACACATTGTGTTATGGTTTGTGTTCCTATGGCCCCACCTCAAGCCTAATATAATCATGGACACAACTGAGTCTGGCATTCATGATTGGTTTGTTGTCTGGCACAGGGATTGGCTATGTGAGTATTGCACCCACAAAGGGGCACAGTGGATATACAGTATAAGGGCAGGAAGAAGGAGTGTCTCGCTCTCTTTCCTGTTCCTGCTTTGCTGTTTGCAGCCACCATGAAGAGCTGGCCCTCAGCCAGGCCACCCTGCCTTGCAGCCAGTTGAGTGTGGACTAAAACCCCCAAGAACTATAAGAAATAAGCCTTCCCCTCCCTAATTTTGGACATCAGCTATTCTGTCCGGACAACAAGAGAAAAATAACCAAGATGCATTGTCATTAATCCTCTTCAAAATACTTTCACCTGGCCAGGGATATAGCTCAGTAGCATAGCATCTGCCTGGCAAGCACAAGGTCGTGAGTTCAATTTCCAGTACAAAAAAAAAAGCTCTCTCTTGCTTCAAATATACTTAACCCAACATTCTTGCTACTCTCTGAAGCAGATTTGGAAGCCCTATTTATGAATCTTTTTAGTTGCACCTCTGTGGTTGCCTTGATGTTCTGAACTGATTCAAGGTATTTACCTTTCATGGTCTTCTTCACTTCGGAGAAGAGTCAGAAGTTGCTAGATACCAGATCCAATCAATAAGGTACATGAGGATCCACTGTGGTGTTTTCACAAGTCTGCCTTTCTGTTGGGTGGCATTTGGCAGCTACATTTATTATATTTTTTGATCATACTTCCTAAGGTCACTCACAAGAGAGGACTTCCAAAACTGCTTCAGAAGGTGGTATAAACAATGGGATAAAGAAAAGGGGAGGATTTTGAGGAGTACTGGCAATGTGTCTTTACTGTAATTTTTCAAATTTGAGCATTCACTTTATTTTTCAATCACCTTCATATATACAAAACTAGGAACCTTTTTTTTTTGGACTGCAGTAAGCAACACGCTTCATAGTAGACAGAGGTTAGCCAAAGCAAAAGCAAAGTTGGTACAGTCCCTCTTTTAAAAAATTAAATACTAAAAAATAATTTTGCTGTGAATCATAGAAATTTATATACAGAATGATGACACTTGCTATAATCCCAGCACTCTGGCAGGCTGAGGCAGGAGGATCACAAGTTCAACCAAAAGTAATAGCAACTACTAAAAGCATTCTAGGAACAGCTATTATTTGGGGGAATTTTTTATACCTTTTTTGTTTATCTCTTATGCAATTTGGACTCGCATGCACCCAGCTAAATAAATGTAAGATCGCTGAGTCTTCCAAGATCTCAAAATCAGATGTTATTCCAAAATGTGATACCTAAGCAACTTAGTGACATTGTGAGGTTCTATCCCAAAATTTAAAATGAGAGGGGAGGGTTGAACAAAGGTAGTTCAGTGTGAAATCTCTGTGTTCATTCCTCAGAACTGCAAGGAAAAGAAAAGAAATATATATATTTTCTTTTATACACACACACACACAGGTGAGAGATAGAGTAGTGAAAGATAGAAAACTACAAAGGAAATTCTTTCATTGAACCATTAAAATAACAGTAAAACAATAACTGAATGTTTGAATAAAATGTTCCTGGGTAAAGCATCTCATCATTATCTGTGGTTCTCAGAATGTGATCCAAGTGTCTATCACAGTATTCAAATTCCCTGGCCAATGTCGTGTGTCAGGAAGTGAAGGCAAAACTAGTCTGGTTTCCTGGCACTGTCTCTGGGATTCACTGGGACTGAGACTTCTCTCTTCATAAAGAGCAAAGATTGAGCCATGACATTTAATCTAAATCACTTTGTGGATTTTCCTGCAAATGATTCAGTGTGATTATTACTTGATTAGAGTGGTTCTTCTTGTCAACTTCAATCACAATTCTTTCTAATTTGTGGCAGACTCAGGAAGTTTATCATCCTGCCTGATAAGACAGGTGGGACTAAATATTTTCCACATAGATTTTAAAAAAATAAAAAAGTGAAGAAAGAGAAAAATGAACAATTTGCTGAACCACTTCAGTTTCTGCTAAATCCTTTTCAGTTGTGTGGTACATATCCATCTACTGGATATTGATTGCGTGCTGTTATTGCATTGATGTATGCTGTTAAATATTAATTGTTTTAAAATTAAAATGCTTTAATCAGGTGATATTAAAATGACAATAAAGGAGAAGAGAAAATATGGTCTCTTTAAATTCTCTCTCTCTCTCTCTCTCTCTCATATTGCTTATCCTGTTGTCGTTGGAAATCCAATAGCTGAGTCACACTGCATTGCCTGTAAATATTTTGGGAACACACTGGCATATATAGTATTTGCTGCAGTGAAACCAGCAGTAAAGTTTCCTTGGAAAATAAGAATCACAGCTGGACCAGCCCCAGGACACTTGTGTCAGGTGGTAGGAATGTTGGGACCAGGATGTTGGTGAAATAAATCAGTGTGTAATTCCCATCTCTATTTATTGTGATCGCTCTTTATTTTTAAAAAGTTTATATCAGGAGAAACTTGAAAGCAAAGAAAATAATAAAGTTGGCAATAATTATTGTTTGCACTTTCTTTCCAAACTAGAACCTCATAGTTTTTTTTGTTTTTTTTTTGAAAGCCATATATCGCACTTCTTGTTTGTTATGAGATAGGAATTAGAAAACAGCTGGTCTCCTCTCACTTGGAAGCCATGTCTTCATTTTTTAACAATTCTGATAGGAGTGAAAAGAACTCTAAAAGGCAGGCCATGCAGTATCTGGTTATTCCAAGGCTACAGCTCCTCTAGCACAAATTTTGGTATTACATCTGATAGTGAGATCTTGGAAGACTCAGCAATCTTATATTTATCGATGCATGCCAGTCCAAGTTAAATAGTAGATGAACAAAAAAGAAAATAGAAAAATTTCACCACAAATAATAACTGTATCTAGAATGCTTTTAGTAGTTGCTACTGCTTTTGATTCTATCTACAAAGCATGACTTACCAACATTTGGAAAGGCTCATGAAATAGTAAATTCAGTGCATACTATGAAATCATTAGAATTTGCAGGATATCTGAATACTTTTGAATCCCATCCTATTTCAAACTTACTAATTACACTTTAGGAGCTAATGTCCCAGAAAGAGACATTAAATATTAATCATTCTAACAATCTCAATTTAGATTTGATGATCCTGATTTGAAGTTGATTCAACTGGAATATTTGTTAAGAAGAAGGAAAATACCTACTTCCTGTGTTGATAATGAGAATATTTGATATTTATTGCAGTGGCAAACAAAAGTACTGAAATGTCATCCAGAATTTGGAGGCCAATTTATTTACATCAACAGGCACTGACCTCAAAAAATGTCAGGCCCTGATCTTTGGTAGTTTGGGACTTATATGGGATAAGCAAGCAGGAAGTACAGAAGCAGCATATTTGGCAGTTGTTGACTGGTAACATCTTATGTCATTACTACTGATTGACCTAATTGAAAACTAGGTTATGTGTGTTGCAAGTATGTAAATTCAAACTTTAGGCAAGCTTGGAGTTATGGGAAGCATACAGGTTCAGGGTGGGAACAAACTCAAAGCTGTGGGAAGCAAGTACATGAGATAGCATGCAAGTTCAGAGTAAGTTTGGTTAGATAAGGGAAATATGTACCTGGCATTGGTGGGAGACAAGAAGACAGATCTGTTCAGGGGAGTGGCTAGTTGCAGGAAATTTTAACTCTAAAAAGTTAACTCTCTATTTTCCTCTTCATTATAATACTTTACTTTTATCTTTCTGATATTTCATAGTTTCTAATTTTTTCATGTTCGCTTATCTGGTATCACTTTGCTTAAAAGCTTAGTGAAAATACCTCTTGAAACTCTCCATAGACTAACACAATTTCAAGACAAATCACTTCACATGTCTAAGGCTATTATAACAAAATAACACACTGTCAAACACCTCAGGTATTGCACACCCTGACACAAAAGTTTAATAATGGCTAATTTCTTTTTTTTTCCACTTTGAGAGTTCTTGTGCAGATTGCTAACACTTTTTAGAACCGTTAGTTCATAGAGACTCTTTGGCTTCACAGGGAAATAAAAATATCTCAAGAGGTTTTTCAATAACTTTCTTTGTTCTGGTAGAAGAGTAGTAAGTCCATAAAGAAAATTACTAAACTGAAATGTAGGCTGTGGGCATGCAATGTAAATTTCTAATTAATATTACAGAGCTGTATGATGGAAACATTTCAGAGGTGCACTCACTCTTTTCTTGAGCATAAGGGCCATATTTTGAATTATTGACTGAATGTCCCTTTCCATGCAGCACTGAGCACCAATTTTGATAGGCCAAAAGTACTGGTCATCTCTTTTATGTCTAAACCAATTATCCTCAAAACATCTAAACATCTTCAACCCACTTGCCTGCTCCTGAGAATAGTGCTGTTGTTTTTCTAGGGTCAATACTTGTGAGTTATCTTCCCTCTCCTCTTTCAAACAATCGCATTAATGATTGTGCTTAGTCTGTTTTTGCCCTTCAAGAGTGCTTTAATTTCCTTTGCCTCACAAGGTCCTCATGGCATTTTCACTGTCATAATAGTAGGCTGTTTTCTCTTTTTGAGACAGGGTCTCACTATGTAGTTCAGGCTGGCCTTGAACTCACTATGTAGCCCATGCTGTTCTCTAACTCATGGAGATCCTCCTGCCTCAGCCTTCTGTGTGCTGGGATTACAGGTGTGTGCTATAATGCCTTGCATTGGCTATATTCTCTCCCTGTTTTCTGATGCTATTCCACTTCCAAAAGACAACTTTTTAAGAAAATCTTACTCCTTTGCTCAGAAATCTTCCACAGCTTCACGTTGCTTCAGATATGACTGTGTGTTTTCAGCCTAACATCAAATCTTGAAATTCACATCTTGACAATTCATTGTTCCTCCCTTCAAATGTTCATCTCAATGACTTACCTCATACTATTCTGCTAATTCAGTGTGACCATAGAACTAAAAGCATAGGCAAATCTTGGTATATTTAACCATGTTAAGTGATTGCTTCATGCCCTTACTTAATGATCTAGACTAGAGAAAGTGACTGACTTAAACAGACTGATACACTATCCTCTATTTACAGTGATGCAGGGCTCTTTGGATGATTATTCCCAGAACTGGCTTGGATGATGTTGCCATGTGGAGTGGGCTGCTTGCTGGCTTCTCAGAACTGAATAGTCTCAGATGACACAGTAATGCTATAGGCCCAGATTTACTTAATGAGGAGAGGAAATTGCAGATGCACATGTAGGAACTGATGGAAATGTACTAACATACCACACTGATGCAATTCGCCCCACACAGCAATGAAATATACACGTTGCTAATGAGCGGTGACACCTGGAATGTCTCATGTAATGTAATTGAATTTATATGTTATGTAATATAAATTATTTATGTATTTGTCCTAGTTTTCCAGATATTTTGGACACATTGCAGAATATTCTTTCTCTTTACACAGCTATCAAGTTTCTTTCATCTTTTTCTTCACCCCTGACTCCAAGTTGGCTTCCTACATGAAATCTTTCCTGATTCCTCAGCCTGGATTAATCCACTGCACTTTAACAAGACTAAGTGCTTTGTCTGTCATGTGATACTTCCAAGTAATAATTAAATGTGATGTCTTCCCTCTTGATTTTAATTATTTTTCTCATTTATACTTCTAAACGCTCCTTGTTTCCACACCCCGCTCAGAGAGTTAGACAGGAGTCTCTACGTGCTTTTCCAGATGTCAGTTATCATGAAGCCACAGAATGTAAAGTACCAGTTTTTAGCACTTTATTATAAATCTTGATGGTCTAGGGGTAAGACACAGGGAAATGACAATACATTAGAAATAAGATCTTTAGTTTTCCTGGAGTAATTAATACTCTGGGCTGGAGGAGAAGGAAAAGAAATGGGCCATGAAGACATGAGAGGAACTAGAAGCTTCACCGAAGTTGTTTCTCACCACCATACTGGATGAGCCCTCTTATGAAAGTAGCCAGCTTGTTACCTACTGCCCTTTAGGAGGCCTGAAGCCAATTTGTTCCCTGAGTTGTTCTCAGTGTGCTGTCCTTCGATAGCATCCTCTCTTTCAGTGGCCAAAACTTTAGTGTGATGTTTCTGAAACCCTCTGGAGAGAATGACCAGTGAGTGAGTGAGTGAGTGATTGACTCACTGATTTTTAAGCTTTTATTTCCAATTGACTTTATATTGTAGACTTATTGATAAAAAGACCATAAAAACAAATCACTATAAAATGGAAATAACACAAATATATTTAAACAATCAATTCCAGATGAAGTCCAAAACATTATCCTGTCAAGTCACTATAGAAGTATATATAGCTAGCACACCTTATCTGTATTTATACATTGTACTAACAGTGTGGTCATCTGTGTACCACATCTGAAGGAAATACCTCTGCTCTAGTTGGTCTCTGTAATGAAGTGTAGAGCTAGGACAACTAGAAGTGGTAGAGGACCCCAGAAAGCTACCACCCCTGTACACTTCAGTCCCTGTGTCTCTGAAAAGTGAGGCTAAATGAAACAACCTAGACTATCTCTCTACTTGCTAGGATAGCGATCAAATACACCCTACTTCCACATTCTCTACTACACACCAGTGCAATTCATTTGATAATAAATCTTGACCAAATCTCCTTTTAAGAGATGTATCATATTGTGGTTTCAAAATGTTTTAAAACTTTATTAATATTTATCCATTTGTATTTTTAACTGATCCCAAAAGATCTAAAGATTCTTAAGGGTTTGATAGTGTATTTTATTTTTCTTGGTATGTCCCACATTTACTTTTGTAATGCTTTACAAAATTGCCCATGACTATTATTATTTTTTTGACTAAGGAAAAACACCAACCAGGTTTGAAGAAGATGTAGCAGACTTAGTCGTTTAAAGTTATTTTGGATGTTCTTGATTGTCTCAGCTTATACAGGTGGGGAGAATTTAAAAAAGAAATTTTTTTTTATTTTAAAGAGAATAAAACAAATCAAAACAAAATGGAACAGAACAATGCAAGCAACACAGGACTTCACAAAGAGACAACAGGAAATCAACAGTGGCTACTATAAGGTCTCATTTTTTTCAACATAGTTGTCCATACCTTCACACACAATAAATTCAAACAAAACAAAATAGTATGAACCAATCAAAAGAAAAGAATGAAAGCATTACAGGACTTCAAAACAGGACAATAGGAAATCAACAATGGCTACTATAATGTCTCCCATTTTCTTCAAAATAGCTGTCCATACCTTCACACATATTGAAATCAAATAATAGAAAACAGACTAAAACCAATCAAAACAAAAGAATGAAAGTATTACAGAACTTCAAAACCAGATAACAAGAAATGAACAATGGTTACTATAATGTCTCGTTTTCTTCAAAACAGTCATCCATACTATTACACATAATAAAATCAAATAAAACACAACAGACTAAAACTAATGAAAACAAAAAAATAGAAGCATTATAGAACTTCAAAGCAAGATTATAGGAAATCAACAATGGCTACCATAATGTCTCATTTTCTTCAAAATAGTTGTTCATATCCTTACACATAATAAAATCAAACAAAAAATCAAACAGAATAAAACCAATTAAACAAAAGAATGAAAGCATTATAGGACTCCAAACAAGACAATGGGAAACCAGCAATGATTACCTGTTATCTTCAACATAGCTGCCCATACCATCAGACACAGTAAAATCTAACGAAACAAGACAGAACAAAACCAAACCCAACAAAACTGTGGAAATGACATAAGAGTTCAAACAAGACAATAAGAAATTAACAGTGGTTACCACCTTCCTCTCCTAGGTATTTCCTCCCCTATCACTTTCATAATATCTATTGTGCTTTTTGAATCTCACTAACTCCTTCTGTTTTTTATGCTAGGATTCACCCATATGAGTTCAAACCATTTCACCCATGAACATGATCTCCAGTTGCATCCATTTACCTACAAGAGCCTCAAGATTATCCTACTTTATAGCTGTGTATCTTTCCATTGTACGAAAATACCATATCTTTCTTATCCATTCTGTGGTTGATGGACAAGTTACCTTTTCTGTGTTCTGGTCTCCTGTTGCATAGAACAATTGTTTTCTCTCCTTTGATTTTCAGTCTATGAATTTCCTTTTGAGTTAAATGTGTTTCTTGTATACAATATATTGATGAATCTTGTTTCATGATCCTGTGTTTCTTTTTTTGGTGAATTGAGGCCATCTACATTAATGGTTATGACCAGCATACATTGGTTCATCTCTGCCATGCTATCCTCCTGCTGTTGGCCCTCCACCTTTCCCCTTCATTCAGTTACCTGTCCTGTTTGGTGATCCTCCTCTGCTGCTGCTCATGGAAACATGGTCATCTTTATCTATATTTAGAATATCCTCTGTAGGGTTGGTTTGGTGGCCATGAATTCCTTCAGTTGTTCTTTATCATGGAAGTATCTTATTTTTCCATCAACTTTTTTTTTCAGGGTACATCAATCTGGGTTGGAAGTTATTTTCTTTCAGGATTTGAAGCACTTCACTCCAAACTCTTCTTGACTTGATGAGTCTGTGATGATTCTAATTGGTTTTCCTCTATAGATGATCTGTTTCTTTTCTCCAACAACTTTTAATATTCTGTTCTTGCACTGAATTTCTGGGATCTTGATTATTATGTCTGGGTGTAGATTTACTTTGGTTATGGCTAGGTGGAGGTCTGTATGCCTTGCTTATCTGTATGCCAGATCCTGTTCCCATATTTGGGAAGTTTTCTGCTATTACTTCCGTAAATAGCCTTTTTATTTCATTTATGTTGACCCCTGCTTCTTCACTGATAACTATCACTCTTAAATTATATTTCTTTGCATTGTCTTGCAGCCATTGAATTGTTATTTCCTGGTTCCTTGTTATTTTTAAGAGATTTCTCCTTTCATGATTGCTAGCTGCGATCTTGTCTTCAAGGTCTGAAAGTCTACCTTCAGTCTCTTTCAGGTGGTTTTGCCAGTTTTCGATTGATGCTTTAATTTCCTGGATATCTCTTTGAATCTGTTTCATGCATTATAATTGCTTTCTATATTGTTCATTCAAGAGTTTCATCATTTTCCTATGCTCCTCTTTTTTTTAATCTATGTCTTCTTTAGATATGCTGAGCAATTTTTTCACTGTTAGTGATTTCATCTTATAAATGAGACATTATTTCTGATCTGATTACTTTTACAGTCTCATAAAGTTGTTTCTTTACTTCAGTTTCTATCCTCCTAGAGATTTAAGGTATGCAACTTGCATTTTCTTCCATCATTGTATCTCCCAGACTTGTTCTGTGTGGGCTGGAGTCTGAGATTGCCTTTTGTTCCTTTGTCTTAACTTTCTCCTAGGTTCCTCCCAACAAGCTGGTTGTGGGGACTCAGGCACTTCCCATGTTGGCTGCTTCTCCGTGGTATAGGGGAATGGGACAGGCACCTGAGTTTCCCTGAGCCCAGGTTTATAGGGAGGTAGCAGGGTGTGCAGGCGAGGTTCTCCAGAATCGGACAGCTACACTGAGGCTTCTCTGATGGCCAGAGGTGCCTGATGTTGGGGCTGCTTCTCTCAGCATGCGTGTCTACACCTGGACTCCCACAATGGAGGCAAGCACACAGGGGTGTGTTTGTCTGATTCTCCCAGTGGGCGGTGGCAGCCTGCAGGAAGCAAGCCTTCTAATGGTGGCAGCCAGCAGGTGGAGGTGGAGCTGGCTGGGTCCTCCTGCTTGACTGGCTGCCCACAGAAAGCCAGGAGAATATTTTTTTAGGCTAACAGAAAAATGTTGAGTACAGAGGAACTTGACTTTGCTAAACTTTATTTTGCTCATAGATAGATGAGCAGCTATTTTAGGTTATTTTGAAGGTAAAATCAAACAAATTGCCTTTGTCATTGACCTTTGTTTTGAAAAGTTCTTGTATTTCAGTATCATTCATGACTATGCCAATTTCTAAATGTTGTTTTCAAGGCCAGAATATATATGAATGCATTATTTTGAACAAGTCATGATCATTCACACATTTATTGTAATGGGGGACATTTTTCATATATTTTGCTTTGCCAGCTCACAGTATGAAATTCCTTGTTTGAGTTTCAACTGGGATCTGTATTATAAATACAGATCCCCCTTCAGAAAGATTTTAAGCATGTATTCAACTCCTTAGACTCTATAACTCTGTCAGTATGCTTGTGTTTCTGAACTTTAATTCAGCCTTTGATTTTCCAAAGATTTTCTTATGCTGTAAGTTGTTTCTTCTGCTAATTACCCATTATTCTCTTGGATGAGGAAGCAGTGCATTTGTCCAGGGGTTGGAAAAGCCAGAGGTTGGGCAAATTATGATTTAACTGGTCATAAATATTCATGTCATGGAAACACAGATGTTTGTTTTCTAGTTGAGAAATATTTTTCTATCTCAGTTGAGGGGAGTAGCTTACTGATTCCAGATACTTTACTACTCAGTATATACTAGTTAGTTGCTCTGATCTTTGTGATCGGTCACTTTATAAACTGTATTTTAAAGTTTAAAATTAGCATATTATTCAAAAAAAGTTTAGATCAGCTATGTGAAATGATTTTTCTGTGACTTTGCAGTAGGCAGTGCTTCTAGTACAAATTCTGAATGTTTTATTTTCAAAACTTGTCAATCATATAGTTAACCTAGTTTATTGATTCCCTTCCCCGTCTTCTCTTATGTGCACATCATACATAATCATACTAGCGTTTTCAAAACTAAAATGTTAAAATTGGTATAATAATATATACTAAAACATAGACATTATTCAGATTTAATTTTTTCCCTGATGTCTTTTTATGTTTCAGGATCAGTGCCAGATACCATGTCACATTTAATGGTGACGTTTGTTTTTTTTAGTGTCTCCCAATCTATAACAGTTCCTCAATCTTCCCTTGTTTTCATCACCTTGCTTTTTCCAAAAGTACTAATTAGGTGTTTTGCAAAGAGCCCTTTTGCTTTTAATTTTATGTTTTCCCCTGAGTTATTGCTTTTGGGGGAAAAATACCACAGACATCAAGGTATCTTTTCATGACTTCGTATCAGGGTTTACAAAACAACCATCATCATTAGTACTGGTTTTAACATTGATCAGTTGTCTAAGATGATGTCTGCCAGGTTCTTCACTATGAAGTTATTCAATTTTTCCACTTTCCAAACTGTATCAGTTGTTAGACAATCACTAATTTCAACTCACATTCAAGGCAACATGAATTAACCTTCACCTGCTGGAGGAAGGCATATCAAAGATCCTGACATATGTTGGAGTTACCAGAGTAATTAACAAATACTTTGGGGAGGTACATTAGATTTAAGCAAATATCCTGTTTCTCCTTCAAGTTTTGACCGCTACATTCAGCATCATGCATAAACTTTGCCAGCAGCAATTATTGTTACAGTGTTCCAGTGATGATTTTCTATTCTCATTTTTGTACAATTATTACTTTGGATTCTCCTTTAAGAAAGTTTCATCTCATCTGCATATATTTAGTTTTTTATTAAATAAGAATATGTTGGTATTTTCTTTATTCTGAGTTGCAGAGAATATCATCATTATTTATTATTCTGGGTTTGATCACTGGAAGACACAGTATTCCATGTTGGCTCCTGTACCCTTTGGCACACTTTGTTCCTTGTTCCTTTAAACTCTTTCTAATTTTCTGACACTACTAGATGATCCATCTCTATGCTATCTTTTCCTTACCCCAGCCCTATAAACAATCTTTTCCCTAAGAAGCTCTAAAATCATTTATTGGTGAAAGATATTTAAAAACCAAAACCTGACTGCTGATTGTACTTGTACTCACTGTTCAGATTCCACTCAGCTGAGCTCAGTTTCCATAGCTAGGAAGCATATTTATGTATGGTAACTTACATGTCCATCTAATTAAACACCACAGGGTTTATTTTATCCCCTCCCCTTTGTTTATTTGTAACTTCTTTATGTAATATTGTGAAGGGTATGTCCCATTGGCTACAATTTATGTACTTAATTGTTCACCTCTCCACTGCATAAGAAGTAGCTCAGAATTACTAACTCAAACATTGCTTATGTACAGTGAATTTTATGCTTAACCTGGTAGTATTCTAGGAAACCCCATTCTCTAGAATACTTAGGTCAACTCCTGGTTTCCATCCTCTGCTGTAGTGCAGTTGGGTTCATTAGTAGCAAGCTGCGTTTTTCCCAGGGATCCTGTGCTATGTTGATTGATTTTGTTCTTCAAACGATTAACATTATAAAGTTCACTCTTTGTGGTTTATGGTTCTAAAGAAAGAATGGACAGTGCGTAAGAAAATGGAGAAAAAATAAAAACTCTTGAAAAATATTTAAATCAGAATTGTAAGTTCTCTCTATATAACAAATTGAAAAGAGTTAAACATTTGACAATGGTGACAGGAGTTTTTAGGAAAATAATCTTACATATTGCTATGGGGAGACATACCAATTCCAGAGGACAATTCGGTTATAATTTCACAAGTATAAGATAATTTGAAAATGTACATACTTCTGACAAAGTAATTACTAAATATATACATATAATAAGAGAAGTAAACAAAAATTTATCTGGAAGTACTGTAGATTCAGGAATACAAATACCAACTAAAATATGAAGCTGTCTAGATGCCTACCTAAGTGACAGTGATTACATAAATTGTGATTTAGCCATATTACAGAATATAAACTCTGAAAATTATGTTTTCAAAAAACTTGGTAACATGGAGAAGATTTTAGGATAACCATTAGGTTAATAGACAATAAAATTATATATATTTACATATATATTATCATGTCATTTGTTTAAATATTTGTGTATGTGCTTAGAAAAACTTGAAAAAGAGTATACAAAAATGTTGATGGTCAGGGCTGGATACTATATGATGATCAGTTGCAGGGATTCTGGAAATCTGTTTTCTAGAGTTTAAATTCCTTTTACAGTTTACTTGTACCATGTTGGGCAATTTATTTTTGTTTTGTACCTGTTTCTTAATTTACAAATGGGATTTATAGCAATTAGTTTATACTCACAAAGTTATTAAAACAAAATACAAGACCAAGGTATGTTACCTAACACTAATATAATTATCATATATTGCAAACAACAAAAAGAAATACTCAATAAATATTAGGCAATTAAAAATGATACTAAGATCATAGCAATTCCTATTTTCTCCTTGCTACATTTTTTCATTCTATTTTTCAAAAAGATAAATAATAATTACCAGATTTCACAATGTTATAAATTGTTATTTTATTGATAATATTTAAATTTGAATAACAAACCTCTTGTACTTTAAAAGATAGTAATTATTTACAAGTAGGTCTTTTCAGAATCTTTTGGACTTTTAAGCAGTAGATTTAGTTATATAACCTAAATAATTTTATTTTTCTTATAGTATCTCACTTATCCAATACATCACAGTTTACTATATTTAAATTTACATACATTCCCCATCCCTTTATTTTTTTCTAAAAGTGCTACTAGCATTTTCCCCTTGTTGATGTAAAAAAATTACAAGGAAAGCTAAAAATTATTTACTTATATTAAAAGATATGCACAGGCAAATGTATTAAAACAGGAGAAAATAGCCAGTAGAGTAAAATTTAGAGTCCTACTCTAAAAATTTCCCTTCCAGATTCACGAATCACTTGACTATTTTAAGGATACTTTGAGTCTTGCTTGTAAGATAATTTTATTCCCATCAAAACGATATAGTGCATTAAAAGAATCACACTGATGGGGCCCAAGGAAGACTGATCCAAGTGGGGAAAGTTGAGTGTAAATAATGATGTCTGGTCCACAGCTACATAGCACTAGGGGTTTGGCAAACTTCCTGATCTTCAACATATACTAAGATCTTCCAGAACACCACCTAACTTGTCCAGTGTCAGGTTCTCCAAATGAGAAAGTGGAAATGTTTATTGCTTTTTAATTTCTTCAATTGACTCTAGTACTTTGCAGAGGAATTTTAACAGTTATTTATAACAGAGTTCACCTTTTCTATTTCTTTCACTCTCTACAATTGTATACTGTATAAACTAGCAAGCATTTCACTAGATTAAAAATTCTTTCTATACTGATCCTCATCAGGAAAATAAATTTGAAAGTTGGCATAGCAGAAGAGTTCATGCATGTGTGTGTGGCAGTACACATCACACATGTGGATGTATGTTTTTGTAAAGAAATGCTATGTCATCAAATGCCTTCTTGCTAGTAGCCTCCAGAAATTTTTATGCTCCCCCATAAATGAGAATTTCCTTCCTGCCTGCTGCTTTATAAGAATTTTGCTAGTTTTCTTCTTCATTTTCCACTAACTGTAAATAAATAATTTTTAGTATTTTTCAGTGATAGATGCTTGTCAGCATTAAAGTAGAAACATACAAAGAAACTTAAAATATTTTGCAATTCAGTAAGCCAGATATAATAATTTTCAAATTGTGATATATTTCTGAAATTCCTGTGTCTTATTTCCTCTCCACCTGCTTCTCTGTCCAACGTTTCTCCTTCCCTCTTCCTTCCTTGTCCTTCCTTGGAATTTCTATTTGGTTTCCAAGGATCTGCATTATGTCACACTTAAACAGCAAATTCCAGATTACATGTCTCCAGACTACAAGCCAATAAGGAAAGGAGTCAGTGACTTACCAGCACACATGCTGTCATTTTGCAGAAGGCCTCCTGGCCCCTCCTTGACCTTCATTGGTCTTATCTCTTCCTTGTCTGCACTTCCTCATGCTAAGTACACGTTTCTACTGTTGCTTGTCAAAATGAAGTAAGTTTACTTCTACATCCACTGTTCCTGTCAGACTAAGAATGCCTCCTACAACACCACATACTTCAGGCAATATGTGGATATCTGTGTAACTGAATAAATTTATGTGCTTTAAGCACTCAATGAAGGGCTTGTAGCTAGTAAATATTCAGTATATGTTTGAGGAATGATTAAATGAATAAACTTTCCTTATTTAATCTTAGAAACGCAATTGATCCAATTGCTCTGAGACTTTTTATCTTCTTTCCCCCAAATAAGGATCTAATATAGTCCTCGAAAAACCAAGCACAACAGTGAGAGAAAGTAAGCTGAGCCTGGTGGCAATGTGGGAGGAGCATTGCTCTTCGTCAATAAAGCCAACCTGTAGAAGGCACTGTTGCTTCACACACATCACTGGTAATTTCTCATGTTCCACATTGTCAATTCTTTTATGGATTCTCCCCCCACCTCTATTCTCTGTTCTATTTTTATTTTATTTGTAAATCATCTTATTGGTACATTTTAGAAATAAATAATAATAACATTCATCAAAAGGAATTTATCCCTGTACCTGATATCTCTTGATTTTTCTTTTCTTCCCATTCCCCTCCTCTCCCTTCAAAACCTCTTTCCCTTCTTATTTACAAAATCTTTGTTTCCATTATATCCTTTTCTTTTCACTTCTTTTTTTCTCTATTTTGACTCAGCCTATTCTCAATAATTTAAAAATACATATAAACAATTTGAACAGATATTTCACCAAAGATAATAAATTAATAAAAGTATGAAAAGTTGTTTAGAAAGTGCAAATTAAAATTACATGAGGTACAACTGCATACCTGTCAGAGTAGTTTAAAAACAAACAAGTAAAAACTTGCAGTATGGAATGATAATACTGCAGAACAACAGGGACTTTACTAGGTTATTATATTATTTTGCATTCCATTAATAGTAATGCAAAATAATGCACTACTTCCTCCTATCTGCTCCTCCTCCTCTGATCCTCCTCCTCCTCCTTATTCATCCTGTTATTATTTTTTAAAGAAAATTTAGTGTATACTTGCCTTGTGTCTTAAAATCCTACTTTCATGGGTTCATAAAAGAATATGAATGAATCTTAAATGCATTTTGCTAAGTGAAAGAAGCAGACACAAAATGGTACATATTGTCTGATTATTTTTATATGACATCTTATGTAATACAATTATAGTAAAAACAGATCAGTAGTTGCAGAAGTTGGGAAAAGGGATTGAATACAAAATGACCACACAGGGGAATTGTTAGTGTGATGCAGTTGTTCTGTGATATGGGTATGGTGAGAACATGACTATGAATGGGTCAAAACCCATGTTATCGGTAGCATATTCAAAGTAATTGTCATCAGATCTTTAAGTTTAATGGTTTTTTAATTTATAAAGTTTTAATTATATGAAACTTTGTTCTCTAAGATTCTTGGAAAAATTAGTATATGATGTGATATTAAATACACAGTGCTGGTCTGTTGTGGCTTATATCTGTATGAACCCTGAAGCAATCAAGAAGACAGACGGAGCTTCTCAGAGGTGATTGGATCTAGGGTGTGTGATGCCAGGTCCAAGGATATGATGCAGGGATTGATTCATGGTGCAGTGCTAGGATTAAGGGTGCCCCACCCTGGGTCTCAGTGCTAGCTGTCTTAAGGGTGGATGGTCTGGAATATTATATGAGGAACAGAAATAGAGTTGCTCTTGTCACTTGTCACTTGCGGCTTGCTGATTTCTTTCTTGTCTTCCTTACCATGAACCATTTTTTTCTCCTCTGTGATGCCCCTCTGCCTTGCAGCCAGCTGGCTATGAACTGAAAACTCTACAGTGAGCCAGAATAAACCCTTTGTTCTTTATCTTTGGGTGTCTGATATTTTATGTCAGCAATGAGAAAAAAGTAACTTAAGAATGCATGCTCCAAGTTTAAATTACTTCTTTAAAATTCCTCCACTTCCTCTTTGGTAATATTCTTCATACTTCTTTGATCATTTGTTTCTTTTATTATTCTGAAGACTACACAATTAAAACTTCTTTGAGGCACAGCTGGTATGAAAGTGTATAGACAGAGTATCAAAGAGGCTTTTTCTTTGGCATTTGAATTGCACCAGCCTATAAACATTAAGTCACAGAGTGCTGGATTGCTAAATATTTATCTGGAGTAATAAAGGAAAATTTCTGCATTCTCGAAATCCTCAAAAATTTTATCTTTTAAACACAGTTATTTTGCATACTGTCTATAAATCTATCTTGGTTGAGGTATGATTTATTATAACCTATTTATAAATACCTTTCAGAATTAAGGTTTTCATCATTTACATCTTCCTAACCAGGATTTGTGTTTCATAGTTTTGCTTTAACAGATTTAGAGAATCTTCCTATTGTTTATTTTCACATACCCCCATCCTTAGATACTACTCCTATTCTTTCTTAAAGTCATCCCTTTTCCAGCAAGAAAACAGTCTCTTCTGCAAGCATATTGCCCATATTTGATGAAACAAAAGAAACACAAATATTCATTCAATCAGGGACTTCAGGAGTCCAGTTTGTGTGACTTTTCCATAGTTTTCCAAACAAAATCATGGTTGTTTATATGTTCATTTATTCAACCCATTGCTAAAGAAATTTTAAAAATGAAAGAAACATCACAAACTATCACATGAAGTGTTTTCAATCTTCAGTGTAACTGTGGGCCTAGATAAGCATCGAGGGGTGAACAATGAATCTGGCCTCAAACATGTGGGGATCCTCCTGCCTCAGCCTCTTGAGTGCTAGGATCACAGGTGTGCACCACCATGCCCAGTTTAACTGTCATTTATTTTATTTTATTTCATTTTTTGGAACTGGGAATCAAATTCAGGATCTTGTGCTTACCAGGCAGGCTCCATGCCACTGAACTATACCCCTGGCCCAACTGTCATATTTTAAAAGTTTGTCAAACATAAAGAATATTTTTTTTCAGCAGATGAGTTACATATTTTGTTACTAGTTGGTCATTTTAGTACTGTTTTAGGTCATTTTTTCTTTTTATTTTTTCTCTCTACTAATCAGCTTTACTTTAACTTCCTTCAACATTATAGACACAGATTTCACATTCGAATCTTTATTTCCAATTTTAAATAAGTAAAAATCTTTGAGGTCAAAATATTCACTCCTTTTGAGAAAACAGTACATAGTTATTGAAAGTATGTGGGAGGCACAAATTTTGGGTCTGTTTGAAGGTAGGATTCGGTGTTTCTGTAAAAAATATTTGACATTTTGTTACATATACACACAGACAACTCTCTCCTCTCTATATATATACTATATAATATTTATATATTATATAATATATAATATGTATATTTAAGTATATACAAATATATATTTTTCTATTCATCAACTTACTAGAAATTCTTTTGCCAAAAGTGGACTGGTTTAATTTTGACTTATACATCGGTGGCTCCAAAATATATTGAGATTATTCAGAAACTTCCTGTTGCTATATATAATGAAATTTTAAAAGTGTTGTATTTAGTTATTTGCTGTTATAGAAATGTTTATGTGAAGATATTTTGCCTGGCTAGATATCAAAATGTCTTTCATATATTATTTGACAAATAATAGAAATGTCATACAAAATGTTTGATGAAATATTGTAGTTTTGCCAATTTTCATTGAGAAGCCAGAAGGTGTAGGTCTATGTTAGCACTCTATTACAGAGTCATAAATCTATTACTCTATTACTTCATGTCATAAATCAAGTGTATTGAGATATAATTGTCATACAGTAATATACTAACTTGAACTGTATATTCAATGAAGTTTAATGAATGTTTGTACCTACTGAATTACCATCACAACCAAGATATTTCCATTATTCTAAAAAATCCTCTTAGGACTGTTTTCAGTGTAATCCCTCACTTGTTGCCCTAGGCAACCATTATAATGATTTCCTTCACTTCAGTCTAGATTTGCTTTTTCTAGAATTTCTTGTCAGCAGCATCATATGGCACCTATAACTTTTAGATTCTGATATTTTCAAATAATCCTAAAATAAGAGACATTCTGAGCATACTAAAAAGTGCTCAGTTGATTCTGTGTGTCATTTTAATAAAACAGTCTCGTCCTCTTTCCTCAAGTTTCCAACCTGAACCATATATTCCTCTACCTGATGATGGCTTGATTTATTACAAGGAAAATGTAGACCACGTGATATGCATTTTCTCCACTATCTTCTGACACAATTCCTGACATATTCTTTGCATCTTGAAGATTATTTCATTTTTACTGGGTTCTCTAATTCACTTGAACTTTCTTGCTCTGATTAAAGAAACAAATTTTTCATTTTTGCTTTTGTGCTAAGGCTGTATTCCCTGTTTATTCTTATTTCATGGCCTTTCAATTCTTACAACTAGTGAACCTCTAGGATTATTTTACTATAAATTTCTTTCTTTTTATTCTTTTATCTTTTCTTCCTTCCTCCTTTCTTTTTCTCCTTCTCCGCCTTCTTTTGTGGCAGTGGGGCTTTTACACTGAGCTACAGAAAATTTTATTTTATCTTATTTTATTTTTTTAATTTTTAGACAGGTCTTCATAAGTTGTAGAGGCAGGACTTAAATTTGCAATCCTCTGGCCTCAGACTCCCAGAGTACTAGGAATGTAGTCATGTGCCACCAAGCCTGGTTTAAATTATTTTCTTTATAACATGTTCTCTTTTATATCCCTTTATTTGCATATGAAAAATCTCAGATTTTTGTTATCTCAAAAGATAAGAAATTATTTTTATTTATCTAATATAGCCCCTACCTTACCTTCCTAAAAAAAGTGCATGACAGCGTATTATGCATACTCTGTAGCAGAATAAAACAGACTAAGGAAGAAGATGAATGAATCTCAAAGCCATGTTGAATGCAAAAGCTGGATGATCCCATAGACTGTGAAGTCAAGAAAGTGGGGGATTTTGATGTTTAGAGGACGCGTCATTTAAAACATTAACACTGAGTTCTATATGAAGAGTGAAGTTGAAGGGTGAGGAGAATAAGAAAGGAAATTGTGTCAGGAAAGAAGGAATCAGCTGTAAGTCTGAGAACACCCAAGCCATTGAATTTTAGGTGAATATAATGATGTGTGTTATGGATTACAAACTGGTGGTCAACTTAGCACCAGTTGAATTAATTCAGCTGGTGTTGAGTAAAAGATGCTCCACCTGAAGAAAGTTGCCAGCATAAATAGTGACGTGGAGAAGAAGAGCCAGGTGTTGTGGGTTCTTCCAAGTGTTGCTGTTCGAGCCGCTGGTTCTCCTGGAGGTGCTTGTCATGCTGGCTTCGCCAATATGGACTTGGCCATTATCGTCGGAGGAGCTTGGGACCTCATCGGTGAGAGTGGCTGTGGTTCACGTTGCGGGAGCTCTGCTCCTCATATTGTGCATCGCTTCCTGGCTCCGGAGGGGAGGCTGTGTGCTGGAGAAGCTGGTCACGCTGGGCTTCCTGACCTGTGCTCAACTGTTCTCCATCGTTGGAGGAGCGCGGGACCTCGTTGCCGTTGGGGATGGCTGTGGTGCTCTTCAGGGCAGCCCCGCTTCTTCTTTTGAGCGTGACTTCTCGGCTCCCACGTAGAGCCCTCAACCCACTGCACAGCTCCTTCACCCCGCTGGCATAGACTTTCTAGCTCCACCGCTGACCTGTGGCCTTCCCAGCACAGAACCGTAAATAGTCTGGCGTGAGCCCTTACTGTGGGCTCTTAGATTCCCAGTTGGTACTGTGGGAGGCACTGTCATGTGTTTTGGGTCTCTAGCGGGACTCTTACATGACATTGTTGTGGGATCCAGGCCTTCGGTTAAATATCCTGGGTCTCAGTGTTGTGGACAGATCTTCCTGCACTTTCTCGTGTATAACTTTGGGTGACTATTATAAAATAATATTACAAACACTGTGTCCTGTAGTAGTTGTTCTCCATGTAACCCCTGACTACAACAATGTGTAAATTAGAGACCATTGTTTTCTGTCTTTAACACAAGTTACTTTGATGGTTTGCTTTGGTGCCTTGGAATTCTCTGAAGAGCCTTTGGATCAAGTGACTGGGACCACATGGACTTCTGAGACAAATTCAGTGGTACCTGTTCTCAGGCTTCTCCCTTTTCCTCTGTTTGGAGTTGTCACAATGTCATGTGGCCTGGTACTTCTCATTTCTTCTTTGTGAAGTACTTGTAATTCCCACCCTACCAAATGACCTTGATCCACTAATGAATGTCCTTGGAAAGGAAATATTAAGTAGCTATCTATTCTAACACTGGTGTTTCCATTATTTATGTTAAAGCTTCTTAAGCATATACAGTATATATTAGTATTGGAATTAGTATTGTAGGAATCTTATTAAATAAATGCAGGTTCTGATTTAGCAGGTCTGGGTTGGGGTCTGAGAAATATTTATTTCTAGTAAATTACAAGAATATGTTGAATGTCCTTGAATCACACTATGAGTATCAAGGACCTAGCCTACATTTCCCATCTTGGCCTTTGCAGCCAGAAACATGTCAAGCAGAAATGAGCTCAAAGATGTGATTGAAGATGGAGTGGAGAGAATCTGAAGGTCACAGGAGTTGTCAGCATTGCATCATTAGATAGGGAAATCAACACAGATGTTACCTAATGGCATATAATATAATGACAGATGATGTGGTAGAGAGAAATCCATGACAAGGGAAGAAGGTGAAAGAATGTAATGAAAATAAAAACATGGCTGACAACTATGTGTGGAAGATGCTATAAATGGATGACCTAGACTTCAAAAGAAGCAACTGTTGAAAGCTTGCCTAGGGAGAAAAAAATCATAGCAACACTTATCATAAACAAACTCATCTTCTGCTTGGTAACTCTAATCACAGATTCCTAAACAAATAAGCATAATAAGTAATGTACTGCCAAGGTTACTGTTTTTACAATTTTAAGTGTTTTCTCACCTGTCAGCAGGAGAACAAAACAGCTGAGCTGGGGAAGATAACTTCTGGCGGCTGTATAAAACAATGATAATGTTCTTGGGAGCTGAGACTCCTCAGCTATTTTCTGCCGTCCTCTCTTTGCTTGTGCTGTGTGGGCTCTCATGTGGGAGTCCTTCCTATTGTCTACGTATGATTCTAAGAGCTTACTGCTATGCCATGCTGAGGCCCCTTGCTTGGAAGTGCCTTTGTCACAGCTGAAAGCTTGCTTGTGATTTGTTTCCAGCTGTGGTAAAAGTGAATACTGTTAAAAAAAGGAATTGAGGGTTTTCTTTCTATAGGATCAAACTTGGAAAAGGGAACATCAGTAAGTATTGCTCAATACTTATCCAACATTTTTTTCTTCAGCTCTATTTAGTTTGAGGGAGATGATACTCCTTTCCATTTATATTTTCTGTTCATGCTGAGTCCTGCAGTGAAGGTACAGTGCTGTGCATACAGGAGTAGTCAGTGGGGCTTTAATTTCAGTGAGTGCCAGAAGTGGATAAAGTGGGGGAGTGTCTTGGTGAACCCTGTTTATGCTCTTTGTAATACAGTGTCAACTACTGAAAAGAGTGAAATGTATGCAAGTCATTTCAGTGAAACTTGTTAGTAATACTGGCAAAGATCATTTTGTAAATATTAACAAGATCAACTTGGTATAAGTCTGCCAAGCAAATGCTTATGAATGAGAAAATTTGGTAACATTCTGTCTTAGTTTAGGTTATTTCAGAATGACAAGGATCTGAAGTTCAGTAGTTTATTTTGGTATGGAAGACGGTAAATATTGCTAGGGAAACGTATAAGTGATACAGGCTGAGAAACATAACCAGTAGGTTTCGTCATCATATATCTGCTGCACGGGACAGTTGTTGCTTGATGCTTAGGAATAAACAAAGGAACCAGCACAGAACACACACATCACATCCCTCAGCATTACCTCCCCCTGTGCCTAACCTCACACACATCTACACTGAGAAGCAGGAGCGCTGGGGTGTTTATACACCAAACCGTATCAGGCATTGGCTGAAAGCTGTCCCTCCTGGGGAGGGAAGACTTAATTCTCTGGCACTTCTGGTCTGTCACCTTGTGCAAGGTGGACTTGGGTTGCCAAAGAACCTCAAACAAAGAATTGCATGCACTGGCTGAGGGACTCAAAGCTAGGGCCCAGTGAGACAGCAAGGTGGAGAGCAGGCAGGAGGACCACCGGCAATATTTGCTGCATATTGTAACATGCTTTCCAGTTTACCTGGGCCATTTTTTTTTCATGAGCTTCACGATCAGAATTATGTTTAAATGTAAGAAGGGAAGTGAGAAGGGCAAGTAATTACTACAGAAAGGAATTTAGAGTTATAAAAATGTGACAAAAAGCTTTCTGAACTTAATATATCTTTGATTATACATGAATATCCATTATTAATATAATTAAGGATCCATCAGACATTTTTCTTGAGAATAAGAACTATTAGGAACATGTTGATGTTTTCAGAGATTGGACATTTTTTGTTTTTTATCAGAACATATTTGCAGCACATAATGTTTACATTCATTTTAGGGAGTTGGTACATGTACTTACGCTATCTTAATTCTTTCTCCCTCCATTGCAGGATCCCTTTCCCTCATTATTTTTAGATCTTGTTTGTGATAAATAATTACATTTCTTGTGAGTAGTTGGTACATGTGTATGATGCATCTTAATTCTCTTTGTATCCTCTTTTCCTCTCCATCTCTTGATCCCCTACCCATCTGCAAAATATATATTTCTGTTTCCTTTTATCTATCTTCAGTTTTGTTCTTTAATTTAATACTTTGAGCTTCTCGTGTGAGAGAAACCATATGATATTTAAGCTTATGTGTCTGATTTATTTAGCTTAAGGTTATGTTTCAAGGTCCATTCATTTTCATACAAATGACACACATTTATCTTTCTTTGGAGCAGAGTAGTACTCCACAGTGTATGAATGCCACATTTTCTTTATCTATTCATCTGTTGGACATAGTTTTAATTGTATGTTTTATCCTTTGTTAACAAAAACAGACACCAAAATCGATTTTCCTGTTTGGTGGTGAACAAAGCTTATAGTCTAACTGAATAGCAATAAACAGGTGGCTCTGAAGTGAGTCTCTGGCGGTCCACAGGAGAAGCAGTGCTCAGCAAGTCTTCACTTTCTGGAAAGAGTGGGCCCCAAGTTTTACCTATTTGGGAATCTGCCTGTATTCAATTTACTTGTATTTTATTGTCTCATTGTGAAATGTCTTTTTTCCTCATTCTTTCATTTGAGGATCAAATTCAAGACCAGTTACTCTCATTGCTGGAATAGCAAGATTGCCAGGATAAGCACAGCCCAGCTTTTCCTGGACGTTGCCATAACTTCCTGACAAAGGTCTTCCTTGCCTTCCTGTCTTCCTGCCTTCCCTGTAGGAAGGCTTTCCACCTTGTGCAAGACACAGTGTCTCAACTATGTCCTGCCTTGGCTTGTTATGGCTTCAGTATCCTTTACCAGTCACTGCTCAGCTTTGTGTACTAGCCACTGTTCGCTATCAACTATCCCTTCCGAGTCAGAACGGTAGCAAAATCTTGTGAAGTGTCTTGAAGATAGGGCTATAATATAGGGAGATAGGGTATGAGATAAATGGAGAATGCTTGTTTTGGTCAAAGACATTTCAATTCAGATATTTTAAATACTCAAATAAGATACATGTGTGAGGTATAGTAAGCTGGAAAGTGGCTTGTTTGGAAGTATACTACAGCTCCAAAGAAAAATTTAAAATACGAGTTGAGTGTGGTGGTACACATCTGTAATCCAAGAATGCAGGGAACTTCAGGCAAGCTTGAGCCCAGTCTGACAGTTTAACAAGTTAGAAAAACCCTGAGAAAAAAAGGCTAAGAATGAAGCTCAGTGAGAAGGACCTGGATGTAATCCCAAGTACTACAAAAAAAAAGTCTATAAAATACTTCAATTTAGCACCTTCTAATATTTGCCTGTATTCAATTTACTTGCATTTTATTGTCTCATTGTGAAATGTCTTTTTTCCTCATTCTTTCATTTGAGGATCAAATTCAAGACCAGTTTCTCTCGTTGCCTCAAAATAGTTAGACAAGTATGTTGCATATATTCTGGGTGAGCAGAATTTTATTCATTTTTTTAATGTATATATTCAAGGTGTAACTCTTTGTAGAGTTCTAAGCATGCTAAAAATATGGTAAATGTTTAAAATTTCAAAATTTATTAAACAAAAAGATGCATTGTCATTAATCTCCCTCAAAATGCTCTCTTTCATTTCAAATATGTTTATGCCACCATTCTTGCCACTTACAGAAGCAGTTCTGAAGTCCTGTTGCAGGTGTTTTAGTTGCACTGTCATGACTGCCTCATTATTTTGAGTCATTTCAAAATGTTTACCTTTTATAGTCATTTTGAATTTGGAGCCCACTCAACCTCAAAAGTTTCATGGTGCCAGAGCCAGTGAATGAAGACATGACTTAATGATTCTAGAAGCCTGTGTGCCTATTGGACGGCGCTTGTAATCACAAAAGAAAATTCTGAAACTGCTTTAGAAAGTCTCAAGAACAATGTGATAAGTGTGTTTAAAATGAAGGGGAGTATTTTGAGGGAGAGTAAGTGCAATCTGCCTTTTTCTTTAGTAATTTTTTAAAAATTTTAAACAGTTACCATATATTTTGATCACCCTTGTGTAATGTGATCCAGGAGTGAAATGCTGTATTAGGCAGTATATATAATTGTGACTAAAATATGCAATGCTCTTAATTTTAAAGAATTTCATTTTAATGAGGTTGTGATACAGTAAAACAAAATCTGTAGAATTATAAGAATGCTTTAAGAGTTATGAGAAAATGTACGGCATCTGATATCACTTCATAAGTAATTGTCCAAAATCATTAAACTACACACATTCAACATTTAAAGTTCTCATTCACCTTATTTTCTACTGATACATTCTTGAACATCTTTGTTTTCTTACCTCTTGCATTTAACTTGATTAAATTTAGTAAACTATATTTATCATTAAGCATGGGTATATAGTATGCTTTCAATAAACATTGTTGTTAAATACATTATGTTCTGCTAATGGTCAGGAACCCTGTCGCATACTTTTCAAGTACTCCTATTTAATTATTAAAATGATGCCGTGATACATGGACTAATATATTCCTTATTTATGAAAAATTAGAAGCCCAAGAAAATTAAATAATGTGCTCAATGTTGTTCTATTTGGCAAGTAAGAGATATAGTGCAGAAATAAGAATTTGTTTCATTTCAGGGCTTGCATCTTAAATACTCTATACAGCAGACCCTAGTATCCCAGTTTGTCAGAAGCCATGGCATCTATAAAAACTGTCAATAATTTCTGTGACGAAAGACCTAGAGACAGAAAACCTGAAGGAAAATAAGAACAATGCATTAGACTTCTCTTTACTTGTCTGTTAGATTTTTATTGACCCTCTTCTATTTCAGATGAGCTGAAATTGTAGTTGCTTCTGAAAATTGAAAGAGGGCTCATGTAGTTATAGAACTGAAGTACAATTTTCATCATATTTACATTCAAAACTTTAAATGATCTCATAGCAAAAATTATAGATTGATGAAGCTAAGTCCTTAATGTGTAGTCTGATTTCCATCACTCTAACAAACACCAGAGATAAGCCAACTCAAAGAAGAAAAGGTTTGACTCACTGTTTTAGAAATTTCAGGTCATGAATGATTGGCCCTCTTGCTTTGGGCTCGTGGTGAGGCAGCACAACATGGTAGAGCAAAACCACTTTCTTCATGGCCAGGAAGTGAAAAGAAAAGTGGAATGGGCCAGGATCCCACTACCTCCCATGATCTAAAGACATTTCATTAGGCTTCACATTTTAATAGTTCCAAACTCATCTCAATTGCAGCACAGTATGGATCCAGTCTTTACCGTGTAGATCTTTGGGTGGCACTTATGATTCAAACTATAGCATATAATGTCTGTTAAATAATGGGAATAGTAGCATAACTAACTGAGCCAAGTTTGGAAAAAGGATGATTATAGGTATGACTTCAGGGACAATTATCAATAGTTAAAGAAAGCCACACAAAAAACACAAAAGTGGTGAAAATATATGTGTTAACTTAGTTACATAATATCAACATCGGGGTTGCTTCAAAGGTTCATTTATTACAAGCTGTGCTATCGCAAACGTGGACGCACATATATTGCTGTGGTGTGATGGTTTTCATTTTTCTGGGAAGATACCCAGAAGGAGAATAGCTGGGTCATGTTTCTTTCTCAATATATATTTAGTGGTTTATTTGAGAATTATTTCTTTCAAAGGGAAAATGAAAAAAAAGAAAGGTATTTCCCATTTACTATCTTTATAGAATAGAAATATGCATATAATGATGGAATAGAAATTATTAAACTTAAAAATCTGTTTTAAAAATCTGAAAATAGTTACACTAGCATGGTAGAAAATAGTATTTAATGAAAGTGATGATGCTGGCTGTTGTATGTGTTGGTCAAGGTAAGGATAAAGGCTAAATGAATTAAACATTAAGAGTCTAACACTTTAAGAGATCGAGGGTTAAATGGAATTATGTACAGAAACATATAGCACCCGTGAAGTTTGATAAAGAATTATACATATAGAAAATTCTAATACTAGATTGATATGAGTTGGGGATAGTGTGTGTATTGAGCAGCAACAATGACTTTAATTCCAGTACTCTGGAGGCTGAGGTAGGTGGAGTGTTGTGAGTTCAAGGCCGGCTTGGGCTACAACATGAGTGCAAGGCCAGCCTGAGCTACATAGGGCGACCCTGTCTCAAAAAAACTAGGCTGGGAGTTTGGCTCAATGACTTAAGTGCCTGCCTGGCAGGTGTGAGGTTGTGAGTTCGATCCCTAGTGCCAAAAAAAAAAAAAAAAAAAAAAAGATTCCAAGGTCGGTTTTTAAATAAAAGGTGATATTAACAATTAAGTTTTAGATGGTAACTTATGTGATTATTCCTATAAATTTCTGATTAAAATTGGGTGAACAGAGTCAGAGATAATTGTCAGAAAGTAACCATCACTTTCTTGTTTTTTCTTTTCTTTTTTTTTCTGCACTGGGAAATGAACTCACAACCTCATGCCTGCCAGACAGGCACTTAAGCCATTGAGCCAAACTCCCTACCCTAGTTTTTTGAGGCAGGGTCGCACTATGTAGCTCAGGCCGGCCTTGTGCTCATGTTGTAGCCCAAGCCAGCCTCAAACTCACAACGCTCCTCTTACCTCAGCCTCCGGAGTGCTGGGATTAAAGGTGTGCACCACCACCCTCAGCTCCATCACTTTCTAGATGAAAAAGACCAGGATTTGATTAAAGCAGTGACAGTAGAGAAATAAATTGAAAGTTAATTAGAAAACGAAAATGACTCATTGTATTGAAATGGTGGGGAAAGAGGAAGGATATGTCAAAAATGACTGTTAAGTTTCTAATTTGAGAAAGTGGGTATAGAGTTCAGGTCCATGATCACTTTTCTATAATTGTAAGATCTAAATATCTGAAGCCGATAAAAATTTACCAGTGTGGTAACCAAGACTCACCAAGAGGCAAACCATTACTTGAACTGACCAAACACTATTCAAAATCTTTATTCCACTTACTATGGTTTTATATATATATTTATGCATATGTATATGTATTCTAGAAATATTGGCATATTTGTGCCATTACTTTAGAAAGAGCTAAGTGTTGTATTACATGCGTTGTGTGTACCTCAGTATGTTTATGAAATCCTAAATGTTCTGGATAAGATGTCACATCTAAACCAAGGGTTTCATATGGAGATTATGTTCTATGTAATATCATAAAATGCCATTTACTCTCTTAAAAAATACAATAACTCTATGAAATTCAAGGACAACCTTCTCCCTGAGAAAAGAATTTTGCCTGGTCATCAGGACAAAATGATTAGTGATTGGCTCAAATATGGAATTGTAAGAGCACATTTTAGACATTTCTGTTTCAGATGAAATATACATGAAGAAATAGAACAAGGAGTGCAAAGTTGGAAGCGGGGCATTCTGGCATAAAAAAGGTAAACAAAGACTAGATCAGGGACACTTCTAAGCAATAACTAAAGGAGGAGTTTCCATGGAGTTTGTTGCAAAGTGTGAAAAATCAACTCCTCCTAGTCAATTCTAGTATATGTAGTATGGGAAAGCAAATCTGCCTCAGCCAAGAAAGAGCTAAAGTACCAGATCATTATAATAAGAGTTTGATTGAGTTTTATCAATTGATTTGCTTTGCTTGTAGTTCATGCTTTGGGAATGGTCAACTGAAATGCCCATCAAAAGAGGAACTGCTATATTATGAAATACTTACACCACATAACTTTCTGCGAGTGAATAAGAATGAAGTAGATTGTTATGACTTCAGATGGATGATCAGCTAATTTATTATTTAATGAAAAGAGGGAAGCCTCTAATAATGACTGCCTTGGTGGCTCAGATCAAACTGAATATAAAGGCAAATAGAAAAATAAGACAAAAACTGTGTTTTAAAGAAACCTGCTGGAAGGCAATAAAAACCTATAAAATCAATAAAATCTTATGGTGTTGGAAGCCAGGAGAAAAGACAGTCTATAATCACAGGCCTGTTGCTGGAGTCCACAGCCTGCCAAGAATGGGTTTCTCAAAGAGCTTCAAGACCAGGATGAGGGAGCAAGGAAAAGATTCCAATATTGCCACTGCTGCCCAGCATCATACTGAAAAAGCTATTTATGCAATAAATGAATAATAAGTAACAAAACAAATAAATATGCCATTATTGCAGATGTAATTGTGTATCTAGTAAGTCCAATACATTTAAGATGAATTATTAAAATTGATGAGGTTATACAGTAAAAGTTAGTGTCTTTTTTCTTTTTTGGTGCTGGGGATTAAACTCACAACCTCATGCTTGCCAGGCAGTCACTTACACCCCTGAGCTAAACCCCCAGCCTTAAAAGTTAGTTTTCAATATCATTTACTTTCTCATCACTGAAAGAGTATATGAAGCCCACAATTTAAAGAAGAAGGACTTTATTTTGGCTCACATTTCAGTCCATAGTCAGCTGGCTCCAAGGCAGGATTGCAGGGTAGAGGGGCATAGCAGAGGAGAGCTGTTCATAGTATGACAGACCGGAAGCAGAGAGTGAAACAAAGAACTGGAGAGGAAGATACACTCTTTCCAGCCACACCCCTAGTCAACCGCTTCCTCCAACCATGCCCCACCTTTTAACAGCACATTTATCTATAAACTCACAATGAGATTACTCCATCAATGAATAAAGGACACATTGATCCAATCACCTTTCAAAAACATCACCTATGAGCTCATGAGGCCTTGGGGGTACATCTATGTGTAAGCCAAAACATTCCACTCCTTGCCCAGAAAATACTTCTGTATATCCTTTAAGCAGTATGCATTTAGTCCATCTCCAAGAGTTGCCAAAGACTTGGAGTAGGGAGAAAGGGGCAAGAGATATAAAAAGGAATTAAAGTATGTATGTATATGCACCAATTCTTCATGATTGATGTAATCTTTACGTACTGTGAACATGTACTACCAAAATAAATTTTAAAAATCAATTGTATTTCCATTTGTCAGAAGTAGTTGAATAAAAAACTGAGATATCATTTGTAAAATATGTAAAAGTGAAAACTAAGAAGTCTCGTTGATGGTATTAGAGTTCTAGGATGAAAATAATAGAATATTATAGGAAAAAATAAAACTTAAGACACACACGCCTATACCTCATAGATGGAAAGACTCAGTAATGTAAATGTGATAATTCTTTCAAATCATTCTAGGTATTCCATAAAATTGTAATTCAAAACTCTTATAAAATATCAATAGAATTTATAATTTAATTTAAAAGTGTATGGACTTTTAAAACAACCAAGATTAACAAAGACATTCTTGAATAAGAATAAATTGAAAGGACCTATTCTACAAAACATTGACTTGCTATAAAAATTACCATTATTGAAACAAGGTAGCAGTGCATTTGGCATGACAAACAACCCAATAGAAATAAGAGAACAGAGTAAGCCTCATAAATAAAGGAATACAATTTGCATGGCACAACAACTGAGAAAAAATGCTGAACAATAGGATATTTAAGAAAATCTGAAATTTGCCTCACATTATGCATGTAAGTCAACTCCAGTTTAATTATAAATCTAAATGTAAAAGGTTAATATATCTCTCTTTTAGAAGTTCTTAGAGGTAAATAACATAGCAATATGCATATAGAAAAATATTAATAAATTGAACTCTACTACAGTTTAAAACTGCTATTTATCAAAGCTGAAATAAGAAGTAACAGTGTATATCCAGAAAAGTACTCATATCCAAGATATATTGAAAAGTTCTTACAAAATGATAAAAAAAAACTACCTAGACCAGAGATTTGAATTATGTATGTTGCAAACAAGAAGTTATGCAAAAGTAAAATGGCCTATGTATCTATGAAAATACATTTTTTAGTAATTAAAAATAAAAATTAGTAGAAATTACAAATTAAAATCAAAATGTTATAGCCATCCATGCCCTCTAAAATAACTGAAAGACTGACAGCACCAGATGTTAGAGAGCTTAGGCACCAGTGATGTTTATAATCCACTGCTGATATAAGTTTGTAATACCACTTAGAAAATATGTTATCGTTGCTTTCCTATGACCTTGCAGTTTCCTTTAACAGGTAAATACCCAACAGAAGTGGATTCATATCTTCACTTGATTACCAAAATATATGTACAGTAATGAATGAAGTGGTATCATTTGTAGTAGTTCAGAAAGGAAAATAAAGCATATATACTTCAACTGTAAAACAGATAAACTGATCGTGCAGTCAAGCAATGGATAGTAATAAAGTGGAACAAACTAGTGCTACACACAGCACCACTAACTCACAAAAAATAATGTTGAATGAAGGGAACTAGAAATCAAATAAAATGTGATGTGTGATAGATATGTATACATGTCTGAAAGTCAGAATAACAGCTTTGGAGACAGGGAGAGATTTTGGTGGAGGGAATCATTTAAGTAGCATTTTAGATGCTGGCATTGTTTGTGTTTTAACTTAGGTGATGTATTAGGTGTTATTTAAATAGTAAGTTCTGTCTAATGCCACTTTTGCTATATGTGTATTTCATCACAAACTTTGTTTTTATTAAAAAGGGAAAAAAGAACCATGTGTATATTAGAAATAAATTCATGATTTAAATACATTTTTACACACATATTTGCACACCATATATATATGGAGACACAGATTGTTGAAAGATAAATACCACTTACATTTTTTGAAAGGAATGGAATGAAGTATAGATTTCTTTATATACTACTAAATGGTTAGCTAGTTATATGATAAGAATATCTTCATGTTTTACTCATTTACTTTAATCTTGCTTATACGCAAAATACTTTATTTTTAATAATATTTTTCCAAGTTTCAGATCTTTAAATTGGGCTAAGGACTGAATTGTGTCTCTTCAAAACTCATCTGTGAATTCCTGACTCTCAATGTGGTAACGTTTGGAGATGGAGCATTTGGGATATAAATGGGTTTAGATAAAACCACGAGAGGGCCCCTCATGAAAGAATCAGTTCTCTTACAAAAAGAGACACTAGAGAACTCGCTCCCTCTCTCTTTGACATGTCAGAATACAGTGAGAAATCAGTCACTGACAAGAGCCATCACTGGATACAAAGAGTTTGGCATCTCGATCTTGAACTTCTAGTCTTCAGAACTTGAGTTCTGTAGAATTGTTGTCATTAAATTTGAAGTTCCTGTGAATGCTAGCAAAAAAGATAGAATGGGTTGGATACATAATTGTGGTTCGATTTCTGTAAAGGCAGAACAAGACTGACTGTTGCTGTGGAATAAAGATATGAATTTACAGGAACAGGAGTAATAGTTTTTGAGGTTTCCTATTCACAGAATTTCATTAAGACAGGAAACAGTAATATCTTATTTGGGAGAAACTTAGAGACACATTTATAGTGTCCTTAATATCTCACCTTATTGCAATTTTTGGTTTTCAAGTACAGGCTTAGTTTTGTTGTTTTGTTTTTCAATACTGAGGTTATTTATGTAATGATCATGGCATATATGTATTTATATTTATTTAATATATGTATTAAATATTTTCTAAAAGTATGGAAACACACAATAAAATCATACATTGAGGGCTAAACTCATGCTCCAGAGGATCTGAACTCCTTACAACCAGACACAAGATCCCAGTGGTGCCTCACTCCAGAGTGCACTCTGCCAAGTCGCCTGAGTCCCAGAGATCCTGAACTCCACAGAGCCAGGCACAAGGCCCCAGGGCCACACACTGAGGGTGCAACCCTGCTAGCCACCTCCATTGTGGAGGTCCTGAACTCTACACAGCCAGGTTCTAGGCCCTGGCTTCAAGCTTCAGGAGTGTGTCCCTGCTAGCTACAGGGAGGATACAAACTTTGTCCAACCCAGCATTCCAGGGCAACCCAACAAAGTATATCAGGGGAACACATGGCCAGCGTCATAGGCCGTAGATCACAAGGATACAGTGCCACGGTTTGGGGGTATGCTCCAGCTAGCCACAGGAATATTGGAGGATAGAAGCTCTACTCAGTGCAGTATTCCACTGCAGCACATTGGGTGGATGCCTGGCCAGTCACACAGGTCCCAGAGGAAAATGAAAAAAAAAAAAAAAACAAAAAAACAAGACACCATCTCAGTCCTCCAACCCAACGAGAATAAACCCAAGAGACGCTGAAATGGAAGACACTGAAAATCACATAACTGAACTTTCTGAAATGATAGCAACTGAAGTAAAGAAACAACTCCATGAAGCTATAGAGGAAATCAGATCAGAAATAATCTCTCAGCTAAAAAATGAAATGACAAACATTATGAAAGAAATGCTGAGTGTATCTAAAGAAGATCAAGATAAAAAAATAGAAGAACATAAGAAAATGATGAAAACTTTGAACAAAGTAAGACACGAATAGAATGCATGAAACAGATTCAAAGGGAAATTCAGGACATGAAAAATTGCATGGAAAGTTGACAAAACCACTTGAATGAAGCTGAAGATAGACTCTCAGACCTTGAAGACATCATGGAAGCATGTGATCACAAAAGAAAAGATCTCTTAAAAGTAACAAGGAACCAGGAAACAACAACTCAACAGCTGCATGGTGATGCCAAGAAAAACAATGTAAGATTGATAGGCATAAATAAAAAAGCAAGGGTCAATATGAATGACCTGCAAAGACTATTTGCAGAAATAATAGCAGAAAATATTCCAAACATGAGAAGAGAATCTGATATAAACATAAGTGAGCCATACAAATCCCAATTAACCATAACCAAAA
The DNA here is from genome assembly GCA_004363535.1 of Dasyprocta punctata. Lineage (NCBI taxonomy): Eukaryota > Metazoa > Chordata > Mammalia > Rodentia > Dasyproctidae > Dasyprocta > Dasyprocta punctata. The sequence continues at coordinate 60,211 of RJWM01008842.1, forward strand.
TAAATCTTCACCGAGACATATAATAATTAGGGTATCAGAAATTCGGCACAGGAACAGAATACTAAAAGCTGTCAGAGAAAAGAAACAGATCACCTAAGAAGGAAAGCCTATCAGAATCACAGCAAACATCTCAACACAAACCTTCAAATCAAGAAGAGCTTAGAGTGAAGTATTTCAAATCTTGAAAGAAAAAAACTTTCAACCCAGAATGATGTATTCTGCAAAACTATCACAAAACTATCTTTAAAAATTGATGGAGAAATAAGATACTTCCATGACAAAGAACAGATAAAGAAATTCATGGCCACCAAACCAATACTACAAAGAGCACTGAAAGACATTCTAGGAAGAGACAAAGATAATTATAACCTACGAACAACAGCAAAAGGAAACCAGTAAGCAGGGCCAACAAACAGAAAAGGTAGAAAACCAACAAAAGAAAGATAACATGACAGGGATGAGTCAGTACGTATCAGTTATGTCAATCAATGTAAATGGTCTCAACTCACCAATGAAAAGAAATAGACTGGAAGAGTGGGGTAAGAAACAAAATCCAACAATATGCTGTGTAAAGGCAATTAACAGACTAAAACTGAAAGGATGGAAAACAATACTCCATGCAACAGGAACCCAGAATAAAGCAGAGGTAGTCATTTTGTTTGCAGACAATGTGAACTTCAAACCAAGAATAAACAAAAGAGATAAAGAAGGTCACTACATACTTGTTAGGGGAAAACTTCAAGGGTACGAGATTACGATCATAAATATATATGCACCAAATATGGTAGCACCCAACTATGTAAAAAAAACCCCAAATAAACAATAATACAGTTATAATGGGGGACTTTATCACTCCATTGTCATGAAGAGACTGATCAACCAAACAAAAAATCAGCAAAGAAATAACAGAACTGAATCAAACTTGTGAACAAACGGACCTAGTAGATGTGTACTGAGTATTCCACCCATCAACATCAGAATACACATTCTTCTCAGCTGCACGTGGGTCATTCTCTAAAATAGATCATATACTAGCCCATAGAACATGCTTAAGTAAATTCAAAGGAACTCAAATAATTCCGTGCATATTATCTGACCATAGCACAAAAAAAATTGGAAATTGATGACAAAAAACCCACAAAAGGCCCATAAACACATGGAAATTAAATACTACTCTTCTAAACAATCAATGGGTCACAGAAGAAATTAAAGAAAAAATTAAACAATATCTACAATTGAACAAAAATGCAAATACAAATTACTGGAACCTATGGGACACAATGAAAGTGATTCTCAATGGGAAATTTATATCACTAAGCTCCCACATCAGAAAAATAGAAAGAACACACATAAATAACCGAATGTTGCACCTCAAACATCTAGAAAAAGAAGAGGAAATCAAGTCCAAAGCCCAAAGAAAAGAGGAAATTATAAAGATCAGAGCAGAAATTAATGCAATTTAAACTAAGAAAACAAGACAAAGAATTAATGAATTGAAGATTTGATTCTTTGAAAGAGTAAATAAAATTGATAAGCCCCTAGCCAAACTTATCAAAAGAGGAAAGAAAAAACTCATATCCATGCAATAAGCATTGGAAAGGGTGAAATCACAAAAGACCCTGTGGAAATACAGAAGATCATCAGTACCTACTTCGAAAACCTTTACTCATAGGTTTGATAACACAGAAGAAATGGACAGATTCCAGAAACCTATGAATTACCAAAGCTGAATCAAGAATATGTAAAACTGCTAAATAGCCCAATTTTGGTAAATGAAATTGAAAATGTAATTAGAACCTTACCAACAAAGAAAATCTCAGGTCCTGATGGATTCACTGCTGAATTCTACAAGAAATTTAGGGATGACTTAATGCCAACACTCGTCAAACTCTTCAATGAAGTTGAAAGGGAAGCAAGTCTTCCTAACTCATTCCTGGAAGCAAGTATTACCCTAATACCAAAACCAGACAAAGACCCAACCAAAAAAGAAAATTGCAGGCCAAACTCCCTACTGTACACAGATGCAAAAATTCTCAATAAAATACTGGCAAATACAATATAGCAAGTCATCAGGAAGGTTATACACTACAAACAAGTTGGATTCATCCCAGGAATGCAGGGATGGTTCAACATATGCAAATCAATAAATGTGATACACCATATCAACAGAGCCAAGGAGAAGAATCACATGACCATCTCAACAGATGCAGAAAAAGCTTTAGACAAATTCCAACACGTATTCATGATAAAAAAAACCCCTAAAGGAAACCAAAACAGATAGTCTCTACCTCAACCTGATAAAAGCCATATATCATAAACCAACAGCCACCATCGTACTAAATGGAGAAAAACGGAAAACTTTCAACATAAAATTAGGAACAAAACAAGGATGTTCATTATCACCACTCCTATTAAACATAGGTCTAGAAACATTAGCCAGAGCAGTTAGACAAGAGAGAGAAATGAAAGAAATAAGGATAGGCAAGGAAGAAGTTAAATTATCATTATTTGCAGATGACATGATACTCTACATAGAAGACCCCCTAAAATACATTGAAAGACTTCTAGATATGATAACTAAAGTCAGTAATGTAGCTGGGTACAAGGTCAACACTCAGAAGTCAATAGCATTCTTGTATACAAACAACAAACTCACTGAGAGAGAAATAAGAGAAACCACACCCTTCACTATAGCATCCAAATAAATGAAATACTTAGGAATCAACCTAACAAAGGAAGTAAAAGATCTGTAAAGTGAAAATTACATTACTCTGAAATAGGACATCGAAGAGGATTTCAGAAAAAGGAAAGATATTCCCTTTTCATGGATAGGAAGAAGAAACATTGTGAAAATGGTCATTCTCCCAAAATTGTTATACAGATTTAATGCAATCCCAATCAGAATACACTTGCATACGTCACAGAGCTAGATAAATCATCCCTAACATTCATCTGGAACCAGAATAGACCTAGAATAGAAAAGCAATTCTGGGCAACAAAGGTAAGAAAGGAGGCATTACAATCCCTGACTTGAAATTATATTACAAAGATACCGTGATAAAATAAGCATGGTATTGGAATAAAACCAGACCTGAAGATCAATGGAATAGATTAAAAAATACACCCACAACTGCAAACACACTCAACCACCTCATCTTTGACAAAGGGGCCAAACATGTACATTGGAAGAAAGATAGCCTCTTTAATAAGTGGTGCTGGAAAAAATGGCTTTTCATATGCCATAAACTAAAACTAAATCCATGTCTATCACCATGCACTAAAGTCAAAACGGATCAAAGATCTGAATATTAAAACAGAGACACTAAATTTGCTGGAAGACAAATTAGGTAAAAAATCTTGACAACATAGGAGTAGACAGAGAATTCATGAACAAAAATAAAATTGCACAGGAAATATTTCCCAGAATCAACAACTGGAATCTCATCTTATTAAAAAGTCTTTGCATATTAAAGGAAATTTCCAACAGAGTGAAAAGAAAACCCACGAATTGGGAAAATATCTTAGCTAAATGTACCTCAGACAAACGACTTCTATCTAAAACATAGAAAGAATTTTAAAAACTCAGGCCCCTAAAATTCAAGGACCCAATCCAAAAATGGGCATCTGAGGTGAATACACACTTCTCAGAGGAAGAAATACAAATGGCAAATAAATATATGAAAAAATGTTCAACATCAATGGTCATTCGGGAAATCTATATTAAAACAACACTGAGATTCCATCTCACACTAGAAAGAATGACCAAGATCAAGAAATCAACCAATAACAAATGCTGGAGGGGCTGTGGGGAAAAAGGAACTCTTCTCCACTGTTGATGGGAGTGTAGACTGGTGTAACCACTGTTGAAATCAGTGTGGAGATTCCTCAAGAAACTAGGATTGGAGATTCCATTTGACTCAGCTCTCGCTCTTCTGGGCATTTTCCCAGAAGATTTGAAAACATCCTGCCACTGTGATATATGTGCACCCATGTTTATAGCAGCACAATTTGTAATAGCCAGATCTTGGAAACAACCTAAGTGCCCATCAATCAAGGAATGGATAAAAAAGATGTGGCATTTTTATACAATGGAGTACTACTCAGCTCTCAAGAAATATTGCATCAAGACTTTTATAAGTAAATGAACATGACTTGAAACCATACTCATAAGTGAAATGAATCAAACTCGCATGTGTAAATACCATATTGTCTCCCTAGTGTAAGAATCTGAAAAACTATTTATGATCCAAAATCTACAATAAATACTGTGTAAGGATAAGAAACTGCTAAAGGGCATACATAATTGGGATAGGGGAAAGGAGGAAAGAAGGATGGGAAAAGGAAAAAGACATAAATTTGTGTGTGTGTGTATATATATATATATATATATGATAGCTAAAATGACTATACCACTAAATATTAGCTATTGAAAAAGAACAGTTAATACTCATGATTAGATCAATTTTACATGTCTGTATCTGTTAATCTAAACAACCCTTTTGAAGGTAACGATATGCAATATTGCAACCATTGCCAAATTTCTATCATCTTGTTTTGTGAACCTATAATATTATTGTATTGGATTTGTTGTTGTTTGTCTCTTTACTTTTTGTCTTTCTTTTCTGTGTCTTTTTTCTCATAAATAAAATAAAATAAATAACTAAAAATTGATAGAAGTACCAGGAACACAAATACTTAAAGTAATTAAGAAAAATGGCAGTAATTGTAATGCAATAAAAAAATTTATGAATACATTTAGAAAATGGGAATTATAAGGGGCTAGGGATTTACCTCAGCAGCATAAGTGCTTGCCTGGTAAGCACGAGGTTGTGAGTTCGATCTCTGGTACTGAAAAAAAATAAAAAAGGAATTACAATGTTTGGAAACTTTGTTTAAACAAAGTTATAGTGATGAACAAATTCAAAGCCATAATTTTTTTAAGAGTGACATACAAAAATTAAGATATATAAATTGAATACATAACATTAAAGTTAAGAAAGGAATGCTGTAATAAATCAACAAAAATTTTCTAGGCAGAATGATTGGATTGTATAAATGAATGAATTAGAAAATTTTGAGTCATTCAGTAGCTTTAAAAAAGCCAATGAAATTATAAAACCTCTGGCAGTCATAAACAAAAATAAGTTTTTGGAGGAATAAAATATTGTTATTGTACACCAGAGCTCACATGAGTTGTTTACCAACATATATAAACAAATTGTGAAAATTTGAAACATCACAAGTAAGGAATTAAAATTCTGAAGGGATAAAAAATATTGTGAAGTATTGAAAAACATATCAAAGAATTGTTTCTCAAAAGTGCTTCTAGCCCAGCCACATTTTCAGTGAATAACTACTTACCATAGTATACATGCAACTCAAAGTACAAGTAAATAAGATATATTTTGTTTTGTAAGATATATAACTGGTGTGATCATATGCAAATCATTATATGAACTCAAAAATTGTTGACCAAAAACTAAGTTCAGAGTTGAATGAAATACGGCATTGTAAAAAACATACTATGCAGAACAGTAGTAATTGTTCCCAATATTAAGTAGTATGATTAATTTATGTAACATGTCACAATGAGAATCTACTGTGCATTTCAAGTGATGAGATGGTTTGCAATTAAATTCAATATTCATTCTTCTTTTTTTATTATTTTTTTATTTTAAACAAAAGGAAAGTAAGAAACCAAAACAAAAGAATTTCACAACCAGCCAGTAAGACAGTAACAATCATCAGCACATTGCATATTATTATATTCCCAGAAGTTATTTAGGATAAAAAATATAGACATGAAACATTATCCAACAAATTACTAGCATGAAACTTTTGCCTCAGTGCATCAAGAGAAACCTGCTATATGACTATCTTTTTGTTATGATTGCGCTACTGTTTTCAAATAAACATTTCTCATTAAAAATAAAATCTGAAGATGACCCTGAGAAAACTACTTTTCACTCAAAATTCTTTTTCTTTAACTGTCTTAACTAATTTTTTTATATACATAGATTTTTTTCTTAAAAACTCAGAGAAACTCATTCTTCTTAAAAACTCAGAGAAAACACAAATTAGTAGAATGCTTCTTCTCTCCAATTGGTAAAATGCTGGAGCATTTCTACTTACACTGAAAAATTTATGTCTTCCATTACTATTAATTAAAAATTGTCCTGAATGCAATTGTATTTTCAGTTAAACAAAAAACAGGAATAGAAGAAAGTACACAAATATAAAAACCTTAACCAGGAATACATCTATAATCTTAATTCTTGGGAGACTGAGGCAGGAGGATCAGTGAGAGTTCTCTACGTAGCCCAAGCTACATAGAGAACTCAAAGCCAGCCTGAACTACCCAGTGAGATCCCATCTCAAAAATAAACAAATAAATAAAGGTATATATATATATATATGTATACATATATTGCACATTATTTGTAGACTATATCTGAGACACTCAAGAAAACTAGATGATGAACTTTCAGAATTAATATGTTAGAAAGACAAGATAAATATATGCAAATCAGTAGCTATGTGTGAATGTCAGAAATGCATACGTATTACTGAGTTTTGTGTTTAAAATGTTTTTGATCAAAGTTATAATACATTTCACAAAGTTATAATACATTTTATATGGAAGACTAAACATGAGAAAAACAATTTTAACAGAAACTTCAAAGTATACTATTAGATATTAGATATCAACAGGAAGAAATAGATAACCCTGGAATACATTCTTACAAAATAGTTTAATGCAGACCAATAGAAATTACAGGAAAAAGAAAGGCTTAATTAATGAGATTAAAACAATTATATGACTGATTGGAAGAAGTTTCAAGTGAGAATGTCACTACATCTAATATACAAATACTCCCAATCACTTAAAGAACTGGAGATGAAAAACAAAAAAATATAGAATAAAAAATGTGGGAGAAAATATGGGCAAATATTAAATTTTGTGTCAAGAATTTTAAACATAAAAACAATGGGATAAATCATAGTATTTTAATCATACAAGATTTATGTATGGAGAGGGAAAACCCTGTACTATAGAAATATATTAAAAAGGCAATCTGGAGAAATATTGAAATGAAGATAATTTTGCAGTCATCTGAAAAGCTCATGAAAATAAAAAAGAACAAAAATCCAATTAAATGATAGGCAAAAATAATGAGTAATTCACAAAAGAGCCATAAGTGAGAAAAAACAAGGACTGACTCTTGAAATAAAAAAATTGCAATTTAATACAAGATGCTACTTTTCATATATCAAATTTTCCCCATATATTTGATTGGGAGAAATATTTATTTAGTTTACTTTCTTATTGGTACCAGGGATCCAACTCACAACCTTGTGCCTGCCAGGCATGGAGAAATATTTATAATAGATTTATATTTAGTACCTTTAGCATTATATTGGTATACATTGTAAAAAAGCAGTTGAGAAAAATGTTTTGATCCTTAACTATTTATATTAAGAACCTTCCCTTAGAGATGATAGTTGTGGTTGTATGTACATTTGGTATTACCTAAATGAATGATAGAAAGAAGTTTTAAAATAAAATATGGTATATTTATATCATTCATCCTTTAAATATTCAATGAGTGGAATCATGTGGAAGCTAATATAAAATTGCCTAACAATTTGAATATACAGTATTCTGAATATATAAACCAAAATGTGGTTTTCTCCTTATGCAGCTTTTTATCTTCTTAAATTTCCAGAATCAGTATAGTGTTTTAAAATGCATTTTAAAGTGCTTGTTCGTTTAAAAGCATCTTTTTCTTTTTTTCATGGACTTTTCTACAGTCTTTCATTTCCATAGTTTTCTTCTTTCTCTGAATATTGCTACAAATAATTATATATGAATATATTCACTCATAAACACAGACATATACTGACATTCACAGTCATACTTCAATATTTATATCTATAAAAGATGGATTGATTAGTTTCTGGAATTAAATTTTATGATATAAATATAATAAGACATTAAATTTTATGTAACTGATGACTCCTTTTACATTTGAAAAATTAATGTGGTGCATTTAAAATCAAGCTTCAATACAAAACCACTCAGAAACATATTTGTAAATCAGTTGAAAGAAAGTTGGGTCTCATTCAAGGACCCCAAGCAACTGCGGTGCTTCAGTGTGCCACATGGAGCATGCTGAAGGCCTACCCAGCATTCTTCACCCAGTTGAGCAGCCTCAGTGTGCTGCTCAGGACCTGGTAAAGCCCCGCCCAGTGACCCCAAGCAGCCAGGGAGACTCAGTGTGCTGCATGGCTTCTGCTGAAGGCCTGCCCAGCATACTCCAGCTAGCTGGGCAGCCTCAGGGCACACTGGGGACCTGGTAAAGTCTTGCCCAGCAAAACCAAGTAGCCAGGGAGCATTGGCACACCTTCTGAAGGCCTGCCTGGTGTACTCTACCTAGCTGGGGAGTCAGTGCACTGCTTGGACCTGATAGTGCCCTGCCCAGTGACCCCAAGCCTCAGTGCACTCTGTGGCACCTGCTGAAGGTCTGCTCAACATACTCCACCTAGCCTAGCAGGGCAGCCTCTGTGCATGCTAGAGACCTGATAAGGCCCTACCCAGCTACCCCAAGCAGCCAGGGTGCCTTGGTGTGCCATGTGGGGCATGGTGAAGGTTTGCCCAGTGTATTCCACTCATCCAGGGACCTCTGAAAGTCACTAGGGACCTGGTAAGGCCTGCCTAATGACCCACACTCAACTGGGGAAACCCCTTCCAGTACAGATAGCCATCCTCAACCCAGGAAACAACTGAGACTTTGCATTCAGCTCCCCCAGGGGAATACAGGAAAATTACAAAACAAAATTGCAAAATGCAATCTCAAAACTTCCAATCCATCCCAAACAAGTCTAGGAGACTTGGGCATAGAAGAAAGTGTAAGTAACACACCTGAAATGTCTGAAGTGATTGCAACTGAAGTAAAGAAACAACTTCATGAAGCTGTAAAGGAAATCAGATCAGAAATAATCTCCCAGGTAAAACAAGATATAATAATCGTAATGAAAGAAATGCTGAACACATCTGAAAAAGACGTAATTAAAAAAATAGAGGAGCACTGGAAAATGATGGAAACCTTGAATGAACAATGTAAGAAACAAATAGAGTGCATGAAACAGATTCAAAGAGATATCCAGAAAATCAAAAATTCCATTGAAAGCTGGCAAACCTGCCTGAATGAATGTGAAGATAGACTTTCAGACCTCGAAGACAAGACTGCACCTAGTAAACAGGAAAGGAAAGCTCTTATAAAAATAACAAGGAATCAGGAAATAATAATTTAACAGTTGAAAGATGATGCAAAGAAAAACAATGTAAGTTTGATAGGTGTAAACAAGAAGAAGGTGACAACACAAATGATATAAAAAGACTATATACAGAAGTAATAAAAGAAAATATCTCAAACATGGAAAAGAAACTGGTATACAGATAAGTGAAGCATATAGAACTCCAGTTAACCACAACCAAAACAAATCTACATCCAGACATATAATAATCAACATCCTAGAAATTCAGCATAAGAACAGACTATTAAAAGCTGCTAGAGAAAATAAACAAATCACCTACAAAGGAAAGCCCATCAGAATCACAGCAAACTTCTCAATACAAACAATTGAGTCAAGAAGAATATGGAGTGAAGTATTTCAAATCATAAAAGCAAACAACTTCCAAACTAGATTGATGAACCCTGCAAAACTATGACCCATTTCTTTCACCCATAACAATTTGAACAGTGCTTCCCTTCAGTGGAGTAAAAGCAAAATAATGTTTACTAAATGACAATTTAAAATGAAGATGTTAGATCTTGTATTAGTTTGCTAGTGCTACTGTAGCAAGATACCATTGACTAGATGGTGTAAACAACAAAAAGTTCTTACATTTCTTGGGGGTGGAAGTCTGAGATCAAGGTATCAGCAGGTCTCTGAGAGAAACTATTCTGTGTCACTTACCTAGTTTCTAGTGGTTTGGTTGTAATTTTTGTTATTCCCTGGCTTCTAGAAAGATTACTCATATCTCTGACATCATCTTCATATTATATTCTTTTGGTTGTATCTTTCTGTTCAAACTTCTCCTCTTATGAGAATAGCCATCATTTTTGAATAGACCTCATTTTAATCATGTTTTTTATTGTGATTGGCATTTTGGAACATCGCTAATCCTGGAGTGTATGCTGCTGCCATGGATAGCTAAATCCTAGGGATAATAAATGAGTTACATGAGAACTTGACTTTAATTTGTCACTTTCTTTGTTGGTGAAATAAAATACCTAACACCCATAATATAAAGGGGAAGACGTTTATTTTGGCTCATGGTTCAGAAGTTTCTGTCCGTGCTTGGCCGGTTTAAACACAGAAATGGTATGGCAGAAGGGCCTTGGTACAGAAAAGATGCTCACATAATGGTGGCCAGGAAACAGAGAAACAAAAGGAGCCAAGGAGGGAAATACACCCTTTCATGTGACCCCACAAGTGACCAGCCTCCTTATGGCAAGTCAGTTGTGCCACCCATAATCCAATTACATTCCAAAACTCCTGCTTGTGAGTGCGTGAGGTTCTTGGAGAAAATCTAGGTATACACTACAACACTTTTCAAACCAACTAATCCAGAACCTCTGACCTACTCCTATCTTCTGGCAGGAGGCAATGTTCCTCTCCCCTTACTATC